>JAFEMH010006000.1:0-140057 GCA_022495995.1 Adenophora triphylla var. japonica
CTACCACATGCTTCCTCTATTTTTATGCATTAAGCTAGAATTTGGTTTGGTGCTGGCTGCTTGTTTGCATTTCTTTTGTTCTCCTCATCTTTATTCTGCTTCTTTCTCCGTTTCGAGTAGAAAGAGAGAAAGATGTCAAGTGTGGATTTTTGTTTGACTTAGGTTTGAGCGAAACTACTGGTGCAATTATTTCACCAATCTACCAGAAAGAAGATTGACAATCATCTAAGGGCAGTAAAATTTAATTTAACAGTTTGATTCTGTCTCCAGATTCTAAGAAGTGCAGATAACTTTGCAGAGCTGCCATTGGCCAGTCAAAACCAGATTCCAGATGTTAATCTGCCTCTGTTACCTGCTACAAGGAGATTCCACGTGACTGGGCATGCAATGTGCTTCAAAGATGATTATGCATTATAGGTAATCTATTTATTAGTTTCTGTTTCTTAATTACTGATTATATCGCCTTCATCTTCGCGTAAACGGTTACTCAAGTTTTTAACGGCCCGTAATGTACATATTACCTTTTAGTGTCTTCATTATATGGTTTTTCTTTATTGCTCTGTGTTGCACCTTTATTTGTCCGTGCTGGCTGGAAATGAATCTTTTCTGGAGTTATTTTTGATATGTTCTTTTTCTTCTTCTTCTGATGAGTTTGGAGATGGAGTGATTTCAAGGTACAAATGCATAACTTATAATTTTTCATCTTCATCAGGGCCCCTTTGGTTAATTTCTATGAATATTTTTTCCGATTTTCGTGAGTGCTTATGTGTGCATTGATTTTATTGGTTAATCTATTTTGGGTGTTTTGCAGTAGCTTTATTACAAGTTGGGTGGCAAATGGGAAGAATTCAAGGTCAGGAACAAAGGATGTTCCAAGCTCAGTTTTGACCAACATTGCAGACACTATGGAAAAGGTGGCCTAATTTTGTTTCATTGCCATGCAGTTGACCTTTGTGATTTTTAGACTAAGAAGTGTACAAGAATCTTCTTTGTGCTGAAAATTTTGAACCAATGGAGTAATTTTGTTGAACTTGGCTTAGTTACCCGTGGAGTTAGAAGAAAGTGTGTCAAAAGGTGCTCCTTTCTCTCCACTATGATTTTGTAGATCGTACATATGAGAAGTGAACTCTCGTTACCAGAGTGGGTAGCTCGAAGCAGGAAAGTGGATGATACTCTGTCAAGTGTCAAAAACCGGGAATTTTTGGAGCTGAGCTTTATACTTCCTTTATTTGTTGTTAGTAATTGACTGAGAGGAACTTTATGCTCTATAAGCCTTTTCCAGCAGGTTTGTGTATTAGTTTCAGTTTCTGTTTCGAGTTCATAATATATACTCCTCCGGCTCTCTGCCTTCGATGCTTCACCATTTCTCAAGGAAGACGTAAATTAAGAAAAGTTTCGATGAAAATGGTGTGAGAAGTCAGTGGTGAGATGGAAGAAGGGAGCTAATACGACAGGAAACACAATTTAAATGTGAGGGAAAAAAGTTAGTGAATATGACAAGTGAGCCCCACAATTTAAGTATGAGGAAAAAGTGTGTGGGGTTGACAAATGGGGCCCACATTTATTACCATTATAGGAACAGACACAGATTTCCAGCAATAGAGGTTCTTTTCCTGGCCTTCTCTTTTGATGTCCATTTGGGCTGTCCCGGCACGGTCCGGATGTGTCTCACATGCTCAGACCAGCCCAATACTTTTTGGGCCTTGCCCACAATCCATCTGACCAAAACGGCGTAATTACAGCACAATCAGAAACATTTTCAACATACGTTTTACGAAGATTTTAAATAGTAGACTTGCAGGGCCAGGCTTGGCTAGTCATGGGCCGCCATGGTAGGCCGACTTGATGCACAGGCTGGGCTAGCTCATATGATTAGTGACCCGTGCCGAGCTGGCCTCACCGGGCTAACAGACCTAGTAATTCCCACCAAACTTAACCAACACTTTTACCTGAATTCATCCGTAGTCCAACTGTGTGCCAATCCCAATAGTCTGTCCCCAATGTTACATTACCCACTTACTAATACTATTCTGATAATCTAACATAAATAAATGAAATTTGAATAAACATTATTAAGAATTATTATTGATAAATTACTTAGTGATTTGTCAGTAACAATTTTTAGATTTTTACTATAATGATTAAATTGATATTAATGTTTGGTCAAAATTTATTAGCATTGACCATTAAAATTCAAAGTGAGTAAGGTTATCATGGACGGAGTGAGTACGTTTCAAGCAGGCTAGCAGCTAGCTGTCCAACCTCAGCTCATCTGAAACTACTCTTTGACAATTTTAGCATATATATATAATAAACTGAGGACACATGGATTTGAAGTTGAACTAACAATATTGTTTGATATCAATTTCCTACCAACTCAACCTTCTACTCCCCACATCCCACATCTATATAAACACATCTGAATCAACAACATTTTCATCATCAAATCAAACTTGAGTAAAACAACAACAACGTTTTCTTCCGCTGCCAATTCCAACAATGGTGCGCTCATACTTTCTAGTTATGTTCTTTGTTGTTGCTGCTTTCTCGTCAATAGACAATGACATAGTCATTGCTGAGGCACGCCACCTTTTGGAGACAAGTTTGCCTAAGGTGGAACTGCTCTCCATTGCCTCATTTCCCGGATTTGCCCAAACCACAAGTACTCCACTCTGCCGGTACCCGAGTTACCTCATCTACCTGAACTCCCCAAGCCAGTCGTGCCCGAGTTGCCTCACCTACCCGAATTGCCCAAGCCAGAAATGCCCATTCTGCCGGTGCCTGAGTTGCCTCATCTACCTCAAGGACTCCCTACGCCCACTTTGCCAACCATTCCCGCCTTGCCCAAGGACTTACCATCCTTTCCCCATCCTTGAAAGCCATAACATATCGATCTGTGTTAGAGTGTGTTCTGTTTCCAAAAATTTTATCGTTCCCGCAGATGTTGATGCCATAGAGTAGAGCTAGTGGCACTGCTTTGTTTAGCTCTATCGTGTACTCGTATTTCATGATGTTTGTGTGCTTTTAATTAATGTTTTAGTGTTGGATATATATAAATGAAAGTTGTTTTTTAAGTAAGATGGCTTGAATTCATTTTACATTATTACTCAACTTATTAGGAGAGTGAACATCAGACATGAATATTGATCAGAAACAATGCCATTTCCAAATAATCACCATGTTATCAACTGGGATACCCTATGTTATCAGATGGGAACTTCACTACTTACCAGAATAAACTGACTAAACTTATTACACATGAATTTTCCTGCTAAACCTCTGGAATAACTAACCCTATAAGAATCACAATTTTTCCTTATCAACCCTTCAACTATTTGAATATGTGATCATGTGGCTTGCTGAAGAATTTATGTTTCAATAGCTCCTTGGCAGTTGGCCTAGTCAGCGGATTTGGATCTAGACATAATCACATTACCTCTCCCAACAATCTCGACGGCTTATTTCCAGGATCACTAGAGCAAAAACACCCATCAGCCTATTTCACAAGAAAACTGGATTTCTTCGATCTCGAACTCTTTTTCAATTGATTCTTGAAACCAGTCTCGTAAACTTCTCTGGATCCGAAGCCGGAATTTTCCCCAAAAACAATTCCATCGCCAGCAATCCAAACATCCATATGTCCACCTTCTCACGACCATTCATCAGATCAGGCGCTGCCATCCATAACGGGTGCTCCTCATTCGACTCTACGTCATTAAAGCTTAATAAACCTAAATCCAATTTTATATGCTTACCCTTCTCTACTAATATGTGATCCAAATCAATCTTTCCATGCACGTCACCGTGTTCATGAAGCGTTGGATAGCCTTTAGGGTTTCTTCAAGAACAAAAGCCATGCGAACTTCTGACAATCCGGAACGGAAAGAGGAATTCATTAGAGATTTTAGAGATTCTATGTCAGCATAGGGCATGACGATCCAGAGCTGATCTTCGTATTTGAACGTGAAGTGAATTCCAATGATGTGAAGAATCGGCTGAACAACAGGTGGACGACCGCCCACCTCCAAATCTCAACAACGCTGAAACGTCTGTACAAGTGGGCGACCGCCCAACTCCAAATCCAAACAACGCCAAAACGTCTGTACAAGTGGGCGATCGCCCTGGCCAAGTGGGCGACCGCCCAGGCACGTAAATCTGGCGTATCTAGTTTCCTAATTCTGTTTGACTTTTGTTTAGTAATTGATTCTCCTTATGAGAATATAACTCTTTTTCCTTATTTTAATTGTAACTCATATATATTCAAAAGTTCATCAATGAGAATAACAAGTTTTGGGAAAACCCTAAATTGATTTCCTACATGGTATCGTAGCGCATCATACACAAGTCCGAATCCACGGCGGGGAACGATGCTATCGTCAATAATCCCCTAAAATCGAATATAATTCTTCCTTTACCTTGGTCCTCGTGATAGGCAAGGAGATTTTATTACTCCTACTCATTTCAATGGTGAAAATTACGATGATTGGGCCGATATGCAAACAACTCTCAAGCTCACCGAAAATTTAGCTTTCTAGATGGTACAATTACTGAACCTGTTCTTCCCTGCACCATCTCTGATTGGAATACTATTCATGCCATGTTGATTTCTTGGATCATGAATACTATTGAATCTAATGTTAAAAGCACTCTCTCAAAAATTGGTATGTTGTGGTTGATGGTTGACGTATTCAACAATTAAAGGCATCGATTGCTTGTTGTGAGCAAACTAAGGGCATGTCAGTGGCCACATACTTTGGCAAATTAACTGGGTCAATGGGAAGAACTACATAGTCATGAACCTTTGATTAATTGCACTTGTTGTAACAACCGCATCGGCTTACTCAACAACATGCGGATCGCAGAGATAGGAAAGCTTCATCAATTTCTTATGGGTTTGAATTCCGAGTATCATGCCAATACTCGCACCAATGTTTTATCTATGGATCCTCTTACCACCTTTGATAGGGTATATAAATTGGTGGCTCAAGATGAGCGGGTTCATCTTGCCAAACCTCGTTCTTCAAGATGTGGTTAGTTTTGATGTTCGTACCGGTGGAGCTCGTAGTCGCGACAATCCCGATAAATCACATCTCACATGTACTCATTGTAAGAAGACGGGTCATGAAAATTCCACATGCTTTGAATTGCATGGTTATCCGGATTGGTGGCTTCGAAAGCAACGCAACAAATCCAACGCATGCGGCGGTAGTCGTTTGCAAAATGGCCGAGGCAGGGGTTCTTCTCACAGCAAAGACTGAACTACAATAACACGGATCGTGGCCCCGTTACCGTTGGTGCAAATGCCACCGTAGATCTCCTTCGTGGCTTCTTCTTCATCATTCACAACAGCAATGGCAAAGCCTTGCCGGTAATTCAAATCTCAAATGATCGTCTCCATGGTAAATTTGATTCGACTTCATGGATAATTGATACAGTGCTTCAAATCATGTAACCGGAAATGCCTCGTGTCTTCTTAATTCTCGAAATATACAAAGCTTGTCCTGTCGGTTTGCCTAATGGGTCATCTGTTTTGGCTTATACAGGAGGATCCGTTCGTCCGACTGACATCATTACCGTCTCTCATGTTCTTTTTATCCCTAACTTAAGCCGCAATTTAATTTCGCCAACTATTTGACGACATTCACCGCACCGTCCAATTTAACTCCTCTATGCTGTGCTATACAGACCTATCGAGGAACCCGATTGGAATGGGTGTTAGGCGGGATGGACTCTACTACTTTCGCGCACATCTTCAACATATAATCGTCTCTGGCACGGACGCTTTCTATGCCGGGAGCCGCGGCATAATCGCTTGGGGCACCCTTCCGAGAATGTAGTAAAGCTTCTTCCCTCAGTTAGTCATACTTCTGACAGTTTACATAAATCTTGTGATACGTGTTTTCGGGCTAAACAATCTAGAGATAGTTTTCCTGTTAGTGATCATAAGTCTACTAGAATTTTTCAGAAGGTTCATTGTGATTTGTGGGGTGCATACACTCATTCTTCTTCTTGTGGTGCACGGTATTTTTTAACTTTGGTGGATGATTTTTTTCGAGCTGTTTAAGTTTATTTGTTAGTTGATAAAACAGAAGTTTTTCGTATGTTTATGATTTTCATTGCATGCGGTAGAACGTCGCTTTTCTCGTAAAATCAATGTTGTCCAATCAGATAATGGTACCGAATTTAATTGCATGCTTGATTATTTCTTTTCCTCTGGTATTCTTTTCCAAACCTCTTGTGTTGGTACCCCTCAACAAAATGGTCGAGTCGAGTGGAAGCATCGTCATATTCTGTTTCTAGAGCGCTTAGATTTCAGGATCATTTACCTATTTTCTTTTGGGGTGAAGCAGTTCTTACTGCTGCTCATTTGATTAACCGGACTCCTACTCTCCTCTTAGGTAATAAGACTCCCTATGAGGTTTTGTTCGGAAAATTGCCTTTCTTTGACTCTCTCCGTGTTTTTGGTTCCTTGTGTTATGCCCATAATCAGAAGGCCAAGGGAGATAAATTTGCCAGTATAGCCGAAAATGTATATTTGTGGGCTATCCTCTAGGCAAAAAGGGGTGAAAGTTGTTCGATCTAGAGACAAAGAAATTTTTTGTCTCCCGGGATGTGAAGTTTTTTGAGTCCATCTTTCCTTATAGTGATTTATTGACAGTGCCTCATACCCCAGATTCAGTGGAGATTATTAACCATGAGGCTGATTTTGCATTTATTGATTATCCGGATATGGAAGATACTGTCTCTGAACCTTTGACAGGTGGCCCTTCTGACGTACTCAACCTTCATCGCAGTATCTACGGATATTGCCTCTACGGAGGTCCCATCTTCTTCTATGACATAATCCTCTCCATCTGAGCAAGATGCTTTTGGAAGGGGGGGCATGCGTACGAAAGTTCCCTCTGTTCTTCTTCGGGACTACATTGCTTCTACTGTCACTCCTGCAAGTCCATCCCCCGAGCACTCCACTCCATTCGGCTCCTCAGGTACTCCTTATAGCTCACTATATAAACTGTGACATTTTTTCTGTGAAATATCATAACTTCGTTGCAGCTATTACCTTGGCTAAAGATCCTAGAACTTTTCGTGAGGCAATGTCACAGGATGGGTGGAAGGAATCTATGCAGGCTGAAATTCGTCCCTTGAAAGATAATGGCACATGGACTATGGTTCCTCTACCTCCTGGTAAGCGTGCTTTGGGTAGCCAGTGGGTTTATCGGATTAAGTATAAGTCTGATGGTACTGTTGAACGGCTTAAATCTCATTTGGTGGTTCTTGGCAATCATCAGAAAGAAGGGATTGATTACACGAAAACATTTGCTCATGTGGCCAAAATGGTACCGTCCGAGTCTTTCTTGCCATTGCTGCCTCAAATAATTGGGAACTGCATCAAATGGATGTGCATAACGCTTTCCTGCATGGTGATCTTCAGGAAGAGCTCTACATGAAACCTCCTCCGGGCTTTCATTTCAATCAGCCTAATATGGTTTATCGCCTTCGTAAATCTCTTTATGGCCTGAAACAGGCCCCGCGTTGTTGGTTCGCTAAACTGGTGGCCTCCTTGAAGCACTATGGATTCTTGCAGTCTTATTCTGATTATTCCCTGTTCACATTCACGAAGGGTACAATTCATATGAATATACTTGTGTATGTTGACAATCTTATTATTGCTGGGAATGATTCCGCTGCTTTATAGTCCTTTAAAAAGTACCTGAGTGAATGTTTCAAGATGAAGGACCTTGGCTCCTTGAGTATTTCTTAGGCATTGAAGTTGCTCGTAGTCCCTCTGATCTATTTTTGTGCCAACGCAAGAATACCTTAGACATCATATCCGAGGTTGGGCTATTGGGTGCAATCTTCTGGATGACCCAGAAAGTTATAGACGATTGGTTGGTCGTCTCATTTACTTAGCAATCACCCATCCAGATTTGGCATATTCAGTTCATATTCTGTCGCAATTTATGAAGGAACCTCGCAAGGATCATTGGGATGCGACATTACGGGTTGTTCGTTATCTCAAAAGCACACCTGGTCAGGGTATTCTTCTTCGTGCTGATAGTGAGCTCACGCTACAAGGATGGTTTTATTCGGATTGGGCTGCTTGCCCTATTACTCGACGCTCTCTTTCTGGATGGCTTGTGTTTCTTGGTCATTCCCCTATATCTTGGAAAATGAAGAAACAAATTACTGTGTCTCGTTCGTCTGCCGAGGCCGAGTACCGTTCTATGGCGGCCCTTACCTGTGAATTGAAATGGTTGAAAGGATTACTGCTGAGTCTTGGTGTTCATCATCCTAAGGCAATTAATATCTTTTGCGATAGCCAACCGACTCTAGATATTTCTAAGAACCCTGTCTTTCATGAATGAACAAAGCACATCGAAATAGATTGCCATTTTGTTCATGATGCTATTTCAGATGACCTTATCTCTCATTCCTATGTTCCTACTAAAACGCAGCTGACAGACATTTTTACTAAAGCACTTGGGAAGCAATAATTTGATTTGCTCGTTAGTAAGTTGGGCATTTTTAATCTCCATGCTTAACTTGATGGAGGGTGTGAAGAATCGGCTGAACAACAGGTGGGCGACCGCCCAGCTCCAAATCTCAATAACGCTGAAACAAAATTAGGAAATCACTTAGGACTGAAAGAGTGAACCATATCTAGACTTTGAGAGCGTTAGCGTAATATAATCCAGAGATATGATTATGAATGTGAGTCAGCCTTTGAAATCGTAATCTAATCTAATTAAAGGGGGCATAAATTAATTAGGAGCGTTGAAAATTCATTCTCTTCAGTTTAAAAATGGGCAAATTGCATTTTAGTTACGTGAATTTGTTGAAATGTTTCAATTGGTTATCGAATTTGCATTTGTTACAAGTTGATTATTGAGTTTGTCTTTTTCTTGCAATCAGGTGTAATTTTGGATGAACCGTTAAAAATCTAACGAATAACATAACATGTGCCTTGCACGTGACATTTAAAGGGGTATTTTTGTCATTTCGTAAGAGCTTGGCAAAAGTGAATCAAATAGAGGTTATCATATTGCAATTTGTCCAAAATATAAATATTACTCACATTTAAAAAATATTTTTTATTTTTATATTCTAAAATTTGAAGTAAACTTTTTTTTTTAATAATTATTTATCTTAATATATACTCCCATTTGAAAGGGTACAACCCAAAAATAGAAAGTTTTTTATTACTTCTTTATTTGTGGGACCCATTTGTCATACTCTCACAATAAATATCCACTAATTATTCTCTACCCTACTTTATCTTTCCTACATCACCTTTCACTCACAACATTTATTTCACTATACACTTTTTCTCTTTTCTACATCACTTTTCTTAATTCCCGTGCAAGGACACAAAAATGCTCTTTCGGGCGGGACGGAGGGAGTGTATATATATATATGATGCCAAAAACGTTCGGATCAGCTCAAATCCAGCGGTAGGTTGTACTCCGGTGATTGAATAGCCTGAAATTGAAACAAGAAACATAAACTAAGCCGGGGCTTCACCGGCGAAGGCCCTCCGGTGTGAGAGTAAGTTCACGGTTTGTAATGAGAGAATAATTTGACAGAGTTTCGGCAAATTAAAAGTAACGTACCATAATATGGAAATAATGGCTTGTATTTATAATGATGGATAGGTAGAATCCATGTTGAACTTGGACTGTAAAGAGATAAGATATAATCCTAGGAGGATTATATCTGTTAGGGTGTCCTTGTTTGACTTGAATTGATATAGGAGGATACAATCCTGATTAGATTATAACTGGTTAGTCTTTGTTGGAATAGGATTGCAAGGGCTGCTCTGCCGAAAAGCCGAGATGCAAATATTCCTTTCCTCGTCATATGCTGGTATGCCGAGGTGCAAACATTTCTCTCCTCGTCATACATGGCCATCTCGGTCCATAAAGAGTAGGGGAAGAGATAAGAGCTAAAGAGCTTGATGGGATAGCCGAGGAGGCCTCCTCGTCGTCAAGGGAGGTCATCTCATCCTCGGAGGGAGGTCTCCTCGTCGTCAAGGGAGCTCACCTCGTCCTCCGAGGGAGGTCTCCTCGTCGTCATGGGAGCTCACCTCGTATTTGGAAGGAGCTCACCTCGTCGTCAAGGGAGCTCACCTCGTACTTGGAGGGAGGTCACCTCGTCGTCAAGGGAGCTCACCTCATACTTGGAAAGAGGTCACCTTGTACTTGGAGGGAGGTCACCTCGTCATCAAGGGAGCTCACCTCGTACTTGGAGGGATGTCACCTAGACTGTCAAGGGAGCTCACCTCATACTTGGAGGGAGGTCACCTCATCGTCAAGGGAGCTCACCTCGTACTTGGAGGGAGGTCTCCTCGTCATCAAGGGAGCTCACCTCATACTTGGAGGGATCACCTCAGTTTGGTTCCATTGCCTGGAAGCGATTCGAATACCCATTGGATAGCTTGAAATCTTTTGTTTTAGCCGAAAAAAAGTTGATTTTTCGCCTGAAAGCACTGTTCACTCCGAAAGTACTATTCACTCCGGAAGTACTATTCACGCTTGGAAAAATCTGTTTGCTGTTCGCCGAAAATTTGGCCGGGAAAATACTGTTCGCTCCTGAAAGTACTATTCACGCATGGAAAATCTGTTTGATGTTCGCCGGAAATTTGGCCGGAAAAATATTGTTCACTCACGCGGAAGTACTGTTCACGCCGGAAGTACTGTTCATGCCGAAAGTACTATTCACGCCGGAAAAAATTTCGTTCCTTGTTTGCCTGGAAATTTGGGCCGGAGAAAATTTTGTTTGGATTTTGATAAAAATTCTGCTCCCCCATCATAATTTCAATGGATGATGGGAATACCATAAGTGTTACTAACGAGGGGAACCGAGGTCAGGGAGACGAGATCCCTCCCACCGACGAGATGCTACCTCCTCCTCTACCTCTGAATGACGGGATACCACCCCTCGCCATGACTCTCCGCTCTATGGGACAGCCAGCTGCCGAGGAGGCAGGTACCAACCTTCCTCGTCATACTCGTCCACGAGGGAGACGAACTACAAGAAAGAAGACGACAAGGAACGCCGACGTTGGACGAGCTGAAAATGCCCAGCCCGTTGACCGACGTACCTTGTTGCATTGACAAATGTAGACTTTGCAGAGAATTTACGAGACTCGGGCTGCTGTGTTGCACTAACCTCAGAAGCCATCTGAATTCAAAGGAGCAGGAGGTAAACTCAGCCGATTTGCGAGCAAGGCTCAGTCTGGCTAGGCGTTTATCCCCTCCTCGTATTAATATTTCATCTCGTCCTAGTCCTCCTCCTCGGCATAACTCTCCTCGTCCCCAAAATCGCGCAAGGCCGAGGATCCCTCAACCGTACAGGATGTTCCTCGGCCACCAAGAGTTGGAACCGAGGAAGGAGAAAACACCTCCCAGACGAGGAAACAACCGCCGAGATGACAAAACACAGCATTGTAGGGTGAATGGGCACCCATCATAAAGGTCCCATTGCAGTTCCCACCAAAGTTCCCACCACAGTACTCACTCTAGCACAGAAAAGGGAATGGAGGCTAAGGAATGGCAACTCTTGAAAAAGAGAATTGACGACATGGAGATGGGAAAGAAGGTTGACGGAGACGACGATGACTGGTCCACTCGTCCCTTCTCCCAGAGGATAACAGATGCACCACCTAATCCTCTATTCAAGGTCCCAAACTTCGAAAAGTACAACGGAACCACCGACGCAAAGGACCATGTGCAAAGTTTTGAGTCGACCATGAACCTCCTTACCAAGGCCGATGACATGCACTGTAAAGCTTTCGCGAGCACCTTCTCCGGATCAGCCTTGACCTGGTTCCGTGAGCTAAAAAAGGGTTGCATCGATAGCTAGAGAGGCATGAGGAGAATGTTCTTAGACCACTTCGCCACTGCAGGAAGAAGGAAGAAAAGGTTAACCGACCTTGCCAATATCGAGCAAGGGAAGAACGAGACCACCTTGAGTTACTATAACCGGTTCCGAACCATGACGGAGCAAGTAGAAGAAAGCCTAACAGACAGGGAGGTGATTGTTTGTTTCAATTTCGGATTGAGATCCGGACCACTAATCTATGAACTCTCCGCCCGAGAACCAAAGTCCAAAGCAGACTTATTCAACGTGGCATATGCCATCGCCATGGCGGAAGAGAAAAGCAAGAAAAAGTCTGACAAGACAGAGACTGAAGAAAACATAAATCACCCATCCTCCAACGACAACGGTAACAAGGGCAAAAACAGGACGCGGGGAACGAAAAAGGCTGAAATCTTCACTCCCCTTACCAAACCAATCACTGAAATCATGCAATTGGTAAATCTTCCTAACCCCCGTCCGCTCAGTGACCAACCAAAGTACCCACGTGACCCATCCAAGCACTGTGATTTCCACAAAGACTATGGTCACGACACTGAGAACTGTTTCGCCCTCAAGAAGATGATCCAGAAATGGGTTGATGAAGGCAAGCTTGATTGTTACGTCTTGAAGAAGGATGGCAAGCAGAAAAGGCAAGAAGCCAGCGAAGATAAAGATACCGATGAGGAAGAAGACAGGCCTCCTAGAGCCAAACTCCATTAGAATCTCCTAAACACAAGTTCTGTCCGTCCTAGATATAGCTCCTCATCTCGTCAAATGGCCAGAACTCGGGGGCCAGCTATGACTTGAGACAAGGACTGCTACAGGACATAGACAAAACAGTTGGAAGTAAGTTACTAGATGGTCGCGGATAAAATGAAATTCAAATTCAAATCATAGCAAGAGCTGAATACTTTAATTAATTTTAGTTTTAGTTTTTTAGTTTATCGTTGTTAGTTTTTACTCTTCTAGCAAGGTAGGGTTGCTGATGTAATCTTTTCAATTTATGAAATTTACTTCTTCAACGTGTAAGTCAACTACCAAGCGAGTTTTCTCCTCGTCAAGGATAGGAGAGGCCAAAAACATCTACGACCTATGTACGAGTCATCTTCCTTGTCATAGAGAGATGAAAAAGAAGTAAGCCCAACGTCTCCAACGACTAACGCGACAAAACCATCTACGACCTTTGTACGAGTCATCTTTCCTCGTCATAGAGAGATGAAAAAGAAGAAAGCTCAACGTCTCCAACGACTAATGCGGCAAAACAATCTACGACCTATGTACGAGTCATCTTCCTTGTCATAGAGATATGAAAAAGAAGTAAGCCCAACGTCTCCAACGACTAACGCGGCAAAACCATCTACGACCTATGCACGAGTCATCTTTCCTCTTCATAAAGAGATGAAAAAGAAGAAAGACCAACGTCTCCAACGACTAACGCGGCAAAACCATCTATGACCTATGTACGAGTCATCTTCCTTGTCATAGAGAGATGATAAAGAAGTAAGCCCAACGTCTTCAACGACTAACGCGGCAAAACCGTCTACGACCTATGTAGGAGTCATCTTTTCTCGGCATAGAGAGATGAAAAAGAAGAGCGCCCAACGTCATGACGAGGAAACCCCTCGGCCTAATGACTAACGTGACAAAACCATCTTTGACCTATGTACGAGTCATCTTCCTCGTCATAGAGAGATGAAAAAGAAGAGAGCCCAACGTCATGACGAGGAAACCCCTCGGCCTAACGACTAACGTGGCAAACCCGTCTACGACATATGTACGAGTCATCTTTCCTCGTCATAGAGAGATGAAAAAGAAGAGCGCCCAACGTCACGACGAGGAAATCCCTCGGCCTAACGACTAATGCGGCAAAACCGTCTACGACCTATATACGAGTTATCTTTCCTCGGTATAGAGAGATGAAAAAGAAGAGCGCCCAACGTCATGACGAGGAAACCCCTCGGCCTAACGACTAACGCGGCAAAACCGTTTACGAACCATGTACGAGTCATCTTTCCTCGACATAGAGAGATGAAAAAGAAGAAAACCTAACTTCTGGATGAGGAGACCCCTCGGCTCTAAATGACTAAAGCGGCACATCGGTCAAGACCAAGGAATCCTCCTCGGCCTAATGACTTGAAACAGACAAATTTGCCAAACATCTAGAACCGAGCTAACCTCCTCGTTCTACGTTATCAAAGGTACGAGATGATCTTCCTCGGCTTCCCTAAGTTTGTACTGGCATTCAAGCAAGGCAGATCAAGTAAGCAAAGCAGTTTATACTAAAGCAATAAATGAAGACATGGAATTGAGAAAAGGCATTTCATTAGTAACAAAGTGGATTACATTGGTCCTACTCTACTACATGAAGAGTTAAAATCTAATCAAGATCTAAAAAGGTCCTCCTGGTCCGCTGCAGGATACGGGATGATGACTTGTTGGGTTTGAACTTGAGCTCCATCATTGGGGTGCTCCTCGACACTAGTCTCCTCGGCCTGCACCACGGCATCCGCCTCCTCGTCTTCCTCCGTGCCAGGATCCGGGATGATGACTTTTCGGGTTTGAGCTTATTCCTCGGCATTAATCTCCTCAGGCTACAACGTGGCACCCTCCTCATCATCTTCCTCCGTGCCAGGATCCGGGATGATGAATTATTGGGTTTGAGCTTGCTCCTCGACATTAGTCTCCTCAGCCTGCACCTCGGCATCCACCTCATCGTCTTCCTCCATGCTAGGTACCTCATCCTCAATCCATTCAATAATGGCGTTGTTATTTTGATGATCGACGGGAGGAGGGATCCAAGCAGGACGACCATCATTTAATACCCTGGTGGGTTTCCAAGACGTCAAACATCGTGCTCCACAATCCATCATTGCATTATCGACGGCGGACAAGCGGGCGACACACCGCCACGTAACGCCTGTTCATATTCTTGTAAACTGAGGTAGAGCTCACTTCCTCCTCGGCATAACCTTATGCCGAGCTAGGAAGTCGGGGGCCACTGAACGGTATAAATCAAAGATACGAGCTTGGACTAGTCCGGGCAAGGCCTAAGTGGATTGGGCCCTAAACATAATCCTAAGTATGATTTACGAGGAGGGGAATGGGCTTCTCTACCTTCCTCGAACTAAGCTTTCTCGTCATTCCCCTAGGTCGACCTAGACTTAGTAGGCGAAATGACTAAGTCTCAAGTACGAGGAGACCTCCCTCCAAGTACGAGGTGAGCTCCCTTGACGACGAGGTGACCTCCCTCCAAGTATGAGGTGAGCTCCCTTGACGACTAGGTGACCTCCCTCCAAGTATGAGGAAAGATCCCTTGACGACGAGGAGACCTCCCTCCAAGTACGAGGTGAGCTCACCTTATACTTGGAGGGAGGTCACCTAGTCGTCAAGGGAACTCACCTCATACTTGGAGGGAGGTCACCTCGTCATCAAGGGAGCTCACCTCGTACATGGAGGGAGGTCTCCTCATACTTGGAGGGAGGTCTCCTCGTACTTGAGACTTAGTCATTTCGCCTACTAAGTCTAGGTCGACCTAGGGGAATGATGAGAAAGCTTGGTTCGAGGAAGGTAGAGAAGTCCATTCCCCTCCTCGTACATCATACTTAGGATTATGTTTAGGGCCCAATCCACTTTGGCCTTGCCCAGACTAGTCCAAATTCGTATCTTCGGTTTATACCGTTCAGTATATATATTTAAAAATGAAAAATTATTCTTTAAATGTGAGTAATATTTATATATGCCTCCTTCGTCTTCGTCTGAACAAAATTAACCCCCACCATCTTAGGCCATTGTTGAAAAATCTCAGATCCATTTTCGTTCAAACAACTACAGATGCCTCCTTCATCTCTCCAGTAAATTTCCTCTCTCTACCCTCTCGCCTCCGACAGCCCCAATGGCTAACTTCCAATTTCTGGTCGAAAGGGAAGAGAATGCGTTTCACCTTTATGAAAATGAATTGGAGTTTAACGATGAATGGAAATTGGAGTAGAGGTGTTATGCATTTATGTGGGAAAAAGAAAAGGCGTTTCTCCTTTATGAAAATTATGAAAAATGAAATGTCTGTTTGAATTTTCAATTTGTTTTCTAGTCTAAGCCGATAGGTGTTCTTCCTTCCTGATCCATTGATGCCAGTGAAGACAGTAATAGTCGATTTTTATGTTCTAACAAGGTACTTGCACGGTACAAATGCCCAAGAAGATACTCGTCTACTCCACTATTTATCTTATATATATATATATATATATATATATATATATATATATATATTTTGGAGAGAAAGATGGAGGAGTAGTGTGTGAGTGTGTGTGTAAGAGAGAGTATATGAAAGAAAATTCTTTCTATTGATTTCAAAAGCGTTATTCGAAGCGTAATACAAGCTCTCCTTATATAGATGGAGAGAGGACACTATTACAGACACTTGTCCATTCTGGACACCACTCCTTTACAAAAGAAATAAAACAAACAACTTTTACAAAAGTAATGGATATTATTGAAGCCGGGTACACATTGGGCCCCATCGTCACTATCAATAATGACTTTTCTAAAAGAAAACAAACTAATTTACTTTACTTTAATAAAGCAAGATTCTTGCTGTCTAAAGCAACCATTATTGCTTAAAGTCCATTGTCTTCATTTACCGATATAATTGAGTGCGGTCCTGCTGTTATTCAGCCCGTGATATTATCCCATTGTTGCATCCTTATCTTTAGATGAGTAAGCTTAAGCCTTTTTCTTTTAAACCATAATAATTTGTCTAGCGCAACTGCTAAAGTGGTCCACCCATTATTATTCTTCCTTCTTTCTTCCTTTAATTCTTCTTTAAGCTCCTTTATTTCTTTTAAGAGCTTATCCTCCATTCGATTAAATTGTTCAAATGATTGTTTGACTGGATTGCTTGCCATTTCACTATTAGTCTTTTGCCTTAGCTGGGGATTTCCCCTTCGCTGCAGCCTTAGCTTTCTGAGATATTGCCTCTATTAGGGAGTCCCAAATATCTTCTTGGGTTGGCTCGGGCTGAGCCTCTCCTGCCAAACAATTGAAAGTATTAATGGAGTCAAGTGATCCATGTGATGACACTGTTTTCATAGAGTCATCATCCTTTGCTGACTGATTGAGAAATGCCGAGAGGAATTGGTTCTTCATGTGATCCAGAACCTTCACCATGATTTTTTCTTCTGATTCTTTAGGATATTTTTTCTGAAAATAATTTTTAGACTGCTCATTGAGTCATGTTGGAAGCATTGTTCCTTGGGACCTTTATTATGGTCATCATTAATAACAGTTTGAATATTAACTGTTAATTTACAAATATCTTCAGGAGCCATTCTACTCCACCATTTGAAAAAGAAATTTCTTTGTAAAATTGGAATATCAAGATTATCATAAGCGATGGATATTGTCCATCTCCGAATCCATGGAATTTGAAATTTTGCAAAGAATAAGAACGGACATTGTCCATAAATCAATTTTTCTGTTTGCAATTGTGCAACTAGTGGACTATTGTCATTCCAAGGATTATATAAATCCATAATTTCTTTTGGTAATATTTCCAAAGAAGGGCCAAATTTTGACCACCAGTAGTAAATCCAATTTGGAACTGGTTTTTCCAGAATTTCTGGATTTGTTGAGAAAAACCAAGAATGTTTGTTCTTGGGGTTTTGATAATAAAATACATTTGAAAAGGCTTGGATATAATCCCAATAATTATAAAAGAGATATTTCCCTTCAGCTATCTTTATAGCTTTTTCCCCATTGGGGTTTAATCCCCATTCTCTAGGGAGCAATATCTTATTGATATGGCATTTGCTGTAGTTTATAAAACTTTCATCACTATTATTATTATAATGATGAGTAATAGTTACTGATTCAGTAACTTTTAGCAAGATTTCCAAATTAGGTCTTGCTTGCCCATTGAGGCCTGGGTAACCTCTCGATTCGAGGTATCTGGTCTTAATTGACCATGCATCATTCCTGATTATTTTGAGGTCTTCATCCTCAATGAACATCACAAATTCTGTGATAGAATTCTCAAAATATTCTTGCTCCTGAGTATTCTCAGTAATTGCAATTTCTTTGTAAGATATTATCTTACTGGATGATGAGGAAGCTAATTCTTCCCTTTTTGATGAGGAGGAAGCTAATTCTTCCCTTCTTGGTGGTGCATGTAATTGCTGCACATTCCTTTGCCTTGATTGGCATACTGTCCAGTCTCCAATTAGAAGAACAGTTGGTAATTCTTGATGGGGTAATATATTGTTACTCCCATTTCCTCGACCACGGCCATTACCGCGACCTCTTCCCCTATTAGGGGTTGTGATTTTCCATGTAAGAATTCTCGGGTTAAATAATCAGCAAGAGAATTATTTTCTCCTCTTATATAGTGAATATCAAATTCAAAGGCAGATAATTGAGCTTGCCATCCTGCAAAGATTTGCTTTGCTACAAGATTTTTAACATCCTTTTCAATAATAGATTTTACTGAACTGCAATCAATTCTTAGTAAAAATTTTTGATTTAATAAATCATCCTGAAATTTTGAAATACATTTAATTACAGAAAGCATTTCTTTTTTAATAGTTGAGTATTTCAACTGAGTGGGATTCCATTTTCCCGAAGTAAATCTGACTAACATTTCTCTCGAATTCTCAGGATTCACTTGTTTTAAAATACCTCTATATCCTATATCGGAAGCATCTGTTTCTACTATTTTAAAATAAATTGGATTTGCCAAAGACAAACAAGGTAAACATTTAACCTTAGATTTAATTACCCTGACTGTTTGAGTATGTTCCTCAGTCCAAGGTTTAAGATTCTTTTTTAATCTAGAATACAGTATAGCTGTATCTTTAGCCAAATTAGCATAATAGTCTGAGATGTAATTTAGACTTCCTAAAAATCTTTGTAATTGTTTTGTGTCATTTATGACATCAGGAAATTTAGAAGCAAATTCAATACTCCTGTTTATAGGAATAATTTTTCCTTGATCAATATTATGACCTAAAAATCTAACTTGGGTTTGAAATAATTTCATTTTTGGTACAGATACCACCAAACCAGTATGAATTATCAAATTCTTAAATATTTTCAAATGTTTAAAATGTTGTTCAATTGTTTTTGAAAATACTAAAACATCATCAATATACACAATTATAAATTTTGTGTAAGGATTAAAAATATCATTCATAATGTTTTGAAATTCAGAAGGAGCATTTTTTAATCCAAAAGGCATAATATTCCATTCATAATGTCCAAATGGGACAGTAAAGGCAGTTTTATACCTATCAGATTCACTAATTTGAATCTGCCAATATCCAGATTTCATATCGAATTTAGAAAAGAGGGAAGCCTTAATCTTTTCTAATAAATCTATTTTATTCGGAATTGTATATGTAATCCATTTTAACACTTCATTAAGTGGTTGATTGCTGATTTCTAATTTAGGAATATCAATATTCCAAACTCCAATTTCTTTTTTAAGAAAACATAATTGTTTGTCTTTATTTAAAAGAATATCCCTTACTTCATTAAGCATACAGATCTGAGGATATGTGATAAATTCAAATATAACTTCTTTACCATCTATTATGGTAGATATTCCTGTTGGGTCAATATTAATTATTGACATAATTTCATGAAGAAAAGGAGTTCCCAATATAATTCTATGGGTAAGACCTTTTACCATAATAAAAAAAGTAGGTAAACAAATATTTTGATTACAAATATAAGCATCAGATAATTTGTATTTAACTCTTAGTTTATCTCCTCCTGCTTGGGAGAGATTGAGTAGTTTTTGAAAAGTATTTAGTAGGAATTATTCCTTCATTTTTCATCCTTAAAGATTGCCGAACCTTTTCAGCAAAAAGATGAGGAAGGCCATCTATAAATTTAGATTTCCAATGGGTAGAATTAGGATTTGTTAATTGATAAATCCTAGATAAAAATGTATCTTTATACCATCTTAAATGGGTTAAAGATGGACATCTTAGGTTTTGAAGAAGTGTATGCAACTTCTCAGCAATTGGAATTGTATTTCCTACAAAATGTTGTAGAATAGCAAGACACAAAGTATATATTGCATCTTCTTCAGTAGTAACCATTGTACTACCTGGTTCAGTTTTAACCACTTTTTTATGGTTTCTTATTTCTATTTTTTTGTGGTTTCGTAAGATAATGATCCCACCAACCACTTAATTGTCCTACAAAACCAGTTATAACAAAATTTGCTATGGCAATATCACTATTGCCATGCTGCTTACACACAGTAGAATACATCATTATTCTATGTATTACATCTAATATTTGTTTATCATTTAAGCCATCAATGTTCCATTCATAAATGGCTTTTCCAGAATAAGAATTCTGAATTGGCTCAGATTCTTCAAAAAGAAGATCTTGAGGCGAGGGTCTTTGATAGTAATATTTATCAAGAGGCTTAGGAGCATAAATTGAATTTAATTCACTAATATTATTATTAGTGTTTAAATCAGCAAATATATTAGTTAACTGATTAATCTCCTCATTCTCTTCTGAGGATTCAGATTGAATTTCAATCTCAGTCTCATCATTTTCAGAAGACTCATTATGTTTTGATGTTCCTTCTTTAGAAAGAACACTGAGATTTAAATCTCTCATTTTTTTTCTAAAATTTTAACAAACTCATTATTATTATTCTCCATTTTAAATTCTTGCACCGGGATAGGAGGTTGAATCATAGGAACATCTGTTTGAACAGATGAACATGACTCTTCTTGATTCAGTTTATTTAATTGATTTAATTGATCAATTATTATCCTCTGTTGATCAATTTGTTTCTCAATTGTATTCTTAAGAGAAGTCAATTCTCTTTCTAGTAATACAAATTGATCACCTAAACAGATCAAGTAAGTGTTAGTATAATTTTGAGATTTAACTAGAGTATTTAATTCTCTAATTGTTACTTGGATATTTTCAAGTTTATTCAAACTTTCATAGGCAATGGCCTCAGTATCTTTATTTAAGCAAAAAGCTTGTTCAGGTGAAAAAGGTGACTTAACCGTTTTCCCTATCTTAGTATTCCAAGTCCTTTGAATTACTAAAATTTCATTATTTATTTCATCTATGTGATGATTTAAAAACCATTTTACAAAGGATGTAAGCTTCTGATCTCTTTCTAAATCCTCGTAATATTTATTTTTGAATTTCATTAATTCTGCGTGTGAGTATTTATTAAAATACCAGTCACGAAACCATTTATTGTCATCTTCTTGGAATTCTCTATTAAGAATTCCTCTTATATGACTTCCTGGAGAATAATCCATTAAATATGAAAACTCATTTCTGATTGAGTAGGAGATTGCCTACTCTTGTTTTCAACTTTATTATAAATTCCTTCTGAAATATTATTTTGACTTATTCTTATCTCTTCTACAGAAGATTCTATTTCTTCTCTCTCTTGAGAGGTGGAAGCTCTAAAAGTCTCCTTAAAAGTCTCCTTAGGGAAAGTATAGAATTCACTAGGGGTGGAATACCTTGCCGACATTGACCTAGGTAATTTTATAGTCCTTTGAGAATTAAATTTAATTTCTACGTCTCCTTCGA
Organism: Adenophora triphylla var. japonica; assembly: GCA_022495995.1. Lineage (NCBI taxonomy): Eukaryota > Viridiplantae > Streptophyta > Magnoliopsida > Asterales > Campanulaceae > Adenophora > Adenophora triphylla. Next base: position 21,436 of record JAFEMH010006000.1, read on the forward strand.
ATGTTTGAATTGTTTGGTTTATTTGGTTATTTAATTTTGGTTTAGGTTCTATTTCCTGAGGAAGGGACCAAGTAGTGGAGAAATTTATTTCATTCCATTTGATCAACCTATTAGTGGCTATGTTCGAGGTTAACAAATTAGTTTGGACTACCGTAGTAGTTCCTGGAAACGATATTTGTTTCACTTTTAGATTTAAAGTATGTAAAACCTTATAATAAATCCTATAGCATATTGCTATTATTTCACTTCCTTATTTGAAATTATAACCACTAGTATGAATGGTTAATTGCATAGCATCAAATAAATTACTATCAGATAAATATAGAGTCAAATTAGGAGATACATAAAAATAAACTGGTCCATGACATAGACTAGTTTCAATTAAAGCTGCTAAAGAAGGTTTGAAGTCTCTACATCTACCATCTCTAACATATGCCATTATACTAGAATTAACCCCTAATAAGGTCAAGGGTTTGCAGGCAATTTGCACTAATCCTATATGGATAAATTTATAATTTTTAAAAGAAATCAAATCTTTTTTACTCAATAAATTAATTATTTGAGTATTTTCAGATATTCTAATTGTTTGCTCTAGGGTTTTAATAGCAAACTTAGATCTCATATCAAACAATTCAATATTATAAATTTGATTTGAAGGAACGGATGGAATTACCCATTTGTTCAATTTATCCAAATTTTTAGGATACTCTACTAATTCTGCATTTCTAATTAATTCATCATGATGATCATTATCATCCATATTCATCATTATATATATATATAATTATTAAAAATAGTTTACTTCAAATTTTAGAATATAAAAATAATTTTTTTTTTAAATATAAGTAATATTATATTTTGGTAACCTCTATTTGACTCACTTTTGTCAAGTTCTAGCGAAATGACAAAAATATCCCTTTAAATGTCACGTGCAAGACACTGTTATGCTCTTCATTAGATTTTTAACGGTTCATCCAAAATTACACCTGATTGTAACAAAAAGACAAACTCAATAACCAACTTGTAACAAATACAAATTCGATAATCAATTGAAACATCTCGACAAACTCAGGTAACTAAAATACAATTTGCTCTTTAAAAAAAGTTAAGTCCAAACTAAATGGACCCGGGCCGATGAAGTAACTTACATTAGTCCACTCCCGATTTTTTGAATTAATTCATTAAAAATAAGATGATCTTTTTACCCCTATTCACGAATAAGGGTCATTTATTTGAAAGAGATTTTAATTGCAACTATTGGATATTTAATCCGTTGGATGTATTGAAGTGTTATATAATGGGGCATTTACCAAATAATCCTCTAAAGAAACAATACTACTTTCTAGGACAATTTATAATTTGCTTAACCATTTAGTCCCTAGCTTAATAACTACACCCTCCCAATATTTGGTAATAAGTTCACCCTTCTATCATTTCATTAAATCCACTCTCTTTAACAATTTAATTTCTCTCCAACCACCTCACCTTAGGTCACCCTCCCCATCTTCTGAACACTTCCGCAACCATCAACTCCGGCGACCAACTCCGACGACTTTTTCCGGCGACTTTTTTTTTTTTTTTTTTGCGCCGGCGACCTCTCTGGGCTGAGCTCAAACAACCGAGAACTTAACTTATCCGCAAGTTCTCGCCTGTCAACTAAACTACTAAGAACACAATTAACTCCGACGACTACCAACTCCGGCGATCACCAACTCCGGCGACCTCTCCGCGACCAAACAACCGAGAACTTAACTTACCGCAAGTTGTGTTTTTATTTACAAAAACTACTAAGAACACAATTAACTCCGCGACCACCAACCTGGCGACTCTCCGATGGGACCAAACAACCGAGAACTTATTCATTATCAGATAAGTTCTCGCTGTCAACTAAACTACTAAGAACACAATCAACTCGTGCGACTACCAACTCCGTGTTCTCCGGCGAAAACAACCGAGAACTTGAATCTTATCGCAAGTTTAGTGTCAACTAAACTACTAAGAACAAAATAAACTCAAGTGACAAACAACCGAGAACTTAACTTATAAGTGTTCTCGCTGTTTCCACTAAGAAGCGATTAACTCCGCATTCACCAATCAAAGGCAGAGCTACCGATGGCATAATCACCGAGAACTTAACCGCATGTTCACTAAGTTCTCATTGCAACTTGAAATACTATTCTAAGAACACTATCAACTCCGGCGACCTCCAACTCGCGATCCAAACAATTGAGAACTTACGTGTAAGCTTGCACCGCTGTTAACAAAACTATTAAAAACACGATTAACTAAGTCGACCAAACAACCGAGAACTCTAACGAAGTAAGTTATTGTCAACTAAACTAGTTAAAAACACGATCAACTCCGAAGACAACCAACTACGGCAACCCACCAACTTGTTAGGCGATAGAGCCGGGTTTAGGGGCCTTCAAAGCGCTCTAGGCGGGCGAGAATTTAGTTATAAATTTAACATATATCTATTATAATTTATATCTCTAATATACAAAAACATTAATTTATATCTCTAATATATAAAGACAAAGCCTTATATATATTAAAGTTGTTAAACATATATTTAATTTAATAAAATTTAATCTTAAACTTAATATCAATATTTAAAACTCCATGTCACAACAATATACATCATGTATATTATGTTGAATATTATTACAATTGAATTTATAAAGTAATTATTTGAGATTTTAAAAATGGGAGGTACAAGAGTACATGTACATATAATTGGTCCATGAGCATGCCGCTAAAGGCCAAAGGCCAAAGATAAGTACAACCTCCCGTAACACACTCTCTCTCTCTCTCTCTCTCTCAATGTGAAGCTCCATTTTTCAAAATAGAATCTTACATCTCCACAATGATCTACATCCACATTTGTTTGTTTCGACGCGTGCGAGATCTAGATTTAAAGAACTACTTCGGTCCACAAGAGAGGTGGCCATGAGACGTTAAGTGGGTGATCGGGATGGGAGGTAGAGAGAGTAAGGTAAAAAGAGAGGCAATGAGTGTCGACATTCGTGTGCATTTTTCTCGGCGGAGGGATAGAGGGAAAGACACCGAAGAAGTGAGGAACATTGGAAGAAGGCTCAAGTATCTAATTTATTCCGCGTATTTGTTTCGAATCGTGCGGACGGAAGAGAATTCGACTCACCGAAGAAGTGGGAGGGGCTGAGGATAAAAGGGGTAGACCGCAAAGTAATATACATGATCGCTGGGGCGGATTAACCCGCGAATGGTGGGTGGCCGAGGTACGCAGGGAAGTGGTGGTCTGAGAGTGAGAGAGAGATGATAGCCGAGAGTGGAGAGACTGGCCGCTCGAAGGACAGGGGGCGAGGTCGCCGAAGGAGGGGGCGGCCGAGTTATGGGTGGTTGAAGGTGGTGCTGCAGAGGGAGAGAGAGATAGAAAGGGACTCGGGGTGGGTGGGACCCGCTGGTGGGGTGGGGAGGGGGTATAATTATATCATTTATTAAATTAAGTGAGGGATTATATGGTATGACAAAATATTTTTAGGATAAGGATGAGATTAAGAAATAGTGTGTCTTAGGATGTAGATTAGATATTATTGAGGGACTATGGCTTTTACTTTTCTTAGAGTATAATATACTTGCTTTTATTAGTGCATAGATCCTAAAGTAACTCTAAAAGTGATGGGTTTAGACCAACATAAGTGATGAATTTTGCAATCCTGATTTAACTGTATAACAATCTGATTTTTATAATAGATTAATTATATTTTATGGTAATATAAGTTATGTTTATGATAACTTGAGTTATATTGCATTTTATAGTACACATTTTATCAAGGAAAAATAATACAAATACATCCCCCTATTTAGTGTATATTAGGACTTATCATTTCGACGAACACAGATGTGTATCTATTTTTAAAGTCATAATAATTTTTTTTTTATGACTTATATATACCATTCTGTTCTATCATAAACCTTAGGAGCCTGATTAAATAAAAACATATAGACATATATTAGAGCAAATGAGCAATATGACAATATGGCCATAACCGTGGAACAGACTAGCATCAATCACGTGAACTACCCAAATCTTCTGGTTGACTTCTCCTTGTTTAGCTTTAATATTTTTCATATTTAATATTTGGTAGGTTGTATATTTTCCCATAAGGCATGTCTGTTTTCTTATAGTAGAAATTCCTTCCATTTACTAGAGATACCCAACGTGTATATATATATATATATGCATGTAACATTGGCCCAAGATTAATACATTAAGCATATTTCTTCAATTCCCATATTTTCATTGTTTTCATGGTATCAAAGCTGGTTTAATAACCCCTACCCTTAAGATCATTTTTCTTCAACCTCAGCCCATTCAACCTTGAGTAGTATGGCTGAGCTAAGCCAAAAGAAAGCTTTGGATCCTTCGTCTCCATACTATTTGCATCCATCAGACAACCCGGGTGCTGTCATCACGTCATGTATGTTGAATGGGGAGAACTATGATAAGTGGGAGAAGGCATGATGAATGCCTTCAGGGCCAAGAACAAGGTTGGCTTTATCGACGGAACTCTAACGAAACCGACTCAAGACGAGGCGGAAATCAGGGCTTGGGGCGCATGCAATTCAATGATTATCTCATGGATAGTTAATTCCATTGAGAAATCTATCCAGCCAAGTGTGGCATACATGGATACGGCGAAGCGCTTATGGGATGATCTGAAAGAGCGATTTTCTATAGGAAATGCACCACGTATCCATGAGCTTAAAGCAGCGATAGCCTCTGTACGGCAACAAGGTATGTCAGTGATGTCATATTATACAAAGCTCAAGAGAATGTGGAAAGAACTTGGTAGTTACTCTAAAGTTCCAAACTGCACTTGTGGTGCAGTGAATGAGATTTTGAAGGAACGAGAGGAAGAGAAGGTTCATCAATTTTTGATGGGCTTGGAGGATGCAGTATTTGGGACTGTTCGGTCCCAAATACTAGGGATGGAGATTTTGCCATCTCTAAGCAAGGTGTATTCGATGATCACTCGAGAAGAGAGGCATCGATCAGTTGCAAGAGGAAAAGAAGAGAGGGTGGAAGTTGTTGCTTTGGCAGCGCAGCATATGATGCGAGGAAAGCCTAATGTTTGGGGCAAGCAACAAACCAATGAGAAGCTTTGCTCCAATTGCAATAAGCATGGACATGAGGTCTCTGAATGCTTTGAATTAGTTGGGTACCCTCATTGGTACAAAGGGAACAAAGGAGAGCATGGTCGTGGGAAACAAGATAATGGACGAGGTCGCGTACAAAACACTTGGGGGTCGGGTCGTGCAATTCAAGCAAAAGCAGCCCATGTCAACCAGATTGCGAATTCGTCCGTGAATGATGGAGCAAGTCAATTTGCAATTCCTGGCCTTTCAACATAACAAATCCAACGCTTAGTAAGCTTTTTGGATCGAACCACAGATACTACTGAGGAACTTTCTAGTAAGACTACTACTTGGATCCTTGATAGTGGGGCCTCTACTCATATGACAGGAAGGCTAGATTTGATGAGTGACATTATTGATACTCCTCCCACATCTGTTCTCTTACCCAATGGCACGAATACCGACACTACAAAGCGTGGTCGAGTCATATTAAGTACAGAGATTATATTGAGTGATGTTCTATATGTACCATGTTTGAATTGTAATTTAATTTCCGTATGCCAATTAATAAATGAGTTAAACTGTCATGTAACACTCACTATTAAGCTTTGCGCGATACATGACCACACCTCGAGGAACCCGATTGGAGTGGGTGAGCAAAAAGGGAGGGTCTATCACTTCATGTTTTTCAAGGAGCAGACAGTTATGCGGACGGATGGGGGTAAACCTTCATACGACATGGCATAGGCGTATGGGACATCAATCAAGTCAGAATTTACGATTTATTCCTGCTATTAGTAGTTTGAGTCTGATAATAACGAACCTTGTGAGGCTTGTTATCGAGCAAAACAAACTCATTCTCCTTTTCCTTTAAGCAATAATAATGCAAAAGAATGTTTTGATTTGATTCATGTTGATATATGGGGGCCTTATCGTATTCCTGCATCATGTGGTGCACATTATTTTCTTACAATTGTTGATGATTCTAGTCATGCAGTATGGGTTTTCCTTATGAAAGAAAAGAGTGATGCTCGTCGGTTCTTAATAGAATTTTGACCATGGTGAAAACCCAGTTTGGAAAAGTAATAAAAAGAGTTAGAAGTGATAATGGGTTAGAATTTGAAACAGAATTCTATCAAGAAAATGGCATGATCCACGATACGAGTCTTGTGGACACACCCCAACAAAACTAGAGGGTAGAGCGTAAGCATAGACATATATTGGAGGTGGCTAGAGCTTTACGCTTTCAAGCATCCTTACCAATTGAGTTTTGGGGAGAGTGTGTATTAACTGCTGCACACCTAATAAATCGAACACCCATCACTACACTTCGGGGAAGATCACCACATGAAATCTTGTTTGGAGTGAAACCATCTTACGAGCACATAAAAGTTTTTGGGTGCTTGTGTTTTGCTCATAATAACCCTAGACAAAAGGATAAGTTTGGGAGTCGAAGCAGGCAGTGTATCTTTGTGGGGTATCCATACGGAAAAAAGGGGTGGAGGTTATATGACCTTGAAGAAAATGTTTTCCTTTATTCTCGAGATGTATCGTGTCAGGAAAACATTTTTCCATACACAGAGGTTGCAACTAAGGAGAAACATGCTGGAAATGATGGTTGGATACATCATGATATTTCCCTTGCTGATGATGAGAATTTTGAGGGATGACTTGTTGATGAGCAGCCACAAAATGAGACACATAACCCTAGCATAGACGAGAGGGGGAGTAGTACTGAACTACCCAACAATGTTGAACCGGAACAAGTCAGACACAAGAGGACTACTAGATTGCCTTCACATTTGAATGATTATGTTGCGTATACGGATTGCATTGGAGAAAATCCATATATGGTTCAGAAAATAAGGCTGATCCCCTCTTAATGCCACCACGACATGAAAGGCCCTCAGGTACTCCTTATCCGATTGCTAATTATGTAACGTTTGATAAGTTTTCTCACAGGCATAGGGCATTCTTGGCAGCCATATCATTGCATAAAGAACCTAAAGACTATTTTGAGGCAGTCAAAGATGAAATTTGGTGCAAGGCCATGTCGAAGGAGATTGAAACTTTGGAGGCAAACAAGACTTGGACAATAGAGCACTTACCCCCTGGAAAGAAACCTATTGACTGCAAGTGGGTGTACAAGGTGAAGTATAACTCTGATGGAACAGTGGAACGTTACAAGGCAAGGTTGGTGGCAAAGGGATTCACTCAAATTGAGGGATTAGACTTTTATGAGACGTTCGCACCTGTTGATTTAGAGAGAAGAAATATGAAAGAATTCCTTATGTTTATTACTTGAAAGGCTGTACATATTTATACACTTTTAGGCTATCTATGTTAGGAAACTATCAATCAATCTCCTCTAATTATTCTTCTATAATAATGCTAATCAATCTCCTATAATTATACTATAATATTCAACACTCCCCCTCAAGCTGGAGCGTACATATTGTATGTTCCTAGCTTGTTACAAATATAACTAACTCGAGGACCCGCGAGAGACTTTGTGAAAATATCTGCCAGCTGATCAATTGACTTAACATAATCGGTAGCGATCTCCCTTGAAAGAATTTTCTCTCGGATGAAATGACAGTCAATCTCTATATTCTTGGTCCTTTCATGAAAGATTGGATTAGACACAATATGGGGAGCTGCTTGATTGTCACATATTAACTTCATTTGTTGAACCTTTATAAACTGCAATTCCTGGAGTAATTGCTTCAACCATATTAGCTCACATGTTGTTTTGGCCATGGCTCGATACTCTGCTTCAGCAGTGGATAGAGCTACAACTGATTGCTTCTTGCTTTTCCATGACACGAGATTCCCCCCAACAAAGATGCATTAACCAGTAGTTGAGCGTCTATCGGATGAACAACCTGCCCAATCTACATCTGAATAGCCGACCACCTGAGTATGCCCTTTGTTTTCATATAACAACCCTTTTCCTGGCTCTTTCTTGATGTATCTTAGAATACGAATGGCAGCCTCCCAATGACTATCACATGGAGTACTTAGAAACTGGCTGAGAGCGCTCATTGGGAACGTAATATCAGGTCGCGTTACCATGAGGTAGTTAAGTTTTCCAATAAGTCTCCTGTATTTGCTCGAATCTGATAAGGGCTCCCCTTGATCAGGTAGAAGCTTAGTATTCGGATCCATTGGAGTTTCTACGGGCTTACAGCTGGACATGCCTGTTTCGTCTAAGATATCCAATGCAGACTTTCTCTGGGAGATGAATACACCATGTTGAGATAGAGTAACTTCTATTCCCAAGAAATATTTCAGTTTGCCCAAATATTTTGTTTGAAAGTGACCGAATAGATGTTGCTTGAGTTTCTGTATGCCCTCCTTATCATTCCCGATAATCACGATGTCATCCACATAAACAACTAGATAGATGCATCGGTCAGAAGAGAGATGGCGATAGAATACTGAATGATCGGCCTCGCTTTGGGTCATTCCAAACTGTTGAACAACTGAACTAAAGCGGCCAAACCAAGCCCCTGGGGATTGTTTCAGTCCATAGAGAGCACGAAGAAGACGACACACCAATCTGGATTTAGACTCCCCCTGAGCAATGAACCCAGGAGGTTGCTCCATATAAACTTCCTCCTCTAGTGCACCATGGAGAAATGCATTTTTGATATCTAACTGATAAAGGGGCCACTGATAAATTGCCGCCATAGAGAGAAATAGGCGAACGGATGTCATTTTGGCAACGGGAGAGAATGTGTCGCCATAATCAAGTCCATATATTTGAGTATAGCAACTAGTTGAGCCTTCAACCGGTCTATAGTGCCATCAGGATGAACTTTGACCGTGTAAACCCAACGACAACTCACTGTTGATTTTCCTGGAGGAAGCGGTACTAACTCCCAAGTGCCATTTGAGTGTAATGCAGACATCTCATCAATCATTTCCTGACGCCAACCTGGGTCCGAAAGGGCTGTTCCTACATTTTTAGGAGTGGAGACAGAAGATAAGGACAACACAAAGGCAGTATATGATGGAGATAAATGATGATAACTCATAAAATTGTAGATGGGATAAGGATTGCGAGTAGAACGAATACCTTTACGTTTGGCGATAGGTCGATCCAAGTCAGTGACCGGAGCAGATGGCATAACTGGATTGGATAGTGAGGCCGTGGGACCAGATGTAGATGTAGATGTGGGGGCGGCAGTGGCAGTAGGTTCGGTGACAGGCTCAAAGGAAGGGTCTGTAATAGGAGGTGGTTGTGGTTGACGACGATGGTAGGTGAGGAGAGGAGGTGTAGAGTGAGGTGTGGAGTCTGTAGTAGATATGGGGAGGTATATATGTGGGGGTGCCAGTGGCAATGCATTTCTTCATGGTGACCTAGATGAGGAGGTATATATGTGTTGGTGTTATGCCCTAGGCCTATGATTGATAGACTTATGTGTTGACATTATTTATTATTATATGAAAAAGTTTATTATTTGATTATTATATGTTTTGCATATTTGTCTGTAATAATCTCCGTCCCTAATTATTATGAGAATAATTAGTATAAATGTTAATGGATAATCATATGATGATTATATGTATAGAGATGCACATTAAATTTATGGGTACTTGTTAGAGAACAAGTGACTGGACTTGACCCGTATGAGATTTATGTCATGGTCAAATGTCATAATTAAATCTCATATGGTTACTTCATTTAATCCCTAGACCTGAGATTATCATGACCTTACATATGATGAAAGTCATGTTTGATTTTAGTCAAACGATATCTTAACACGATGTTTATAAAGGCTATCTTTGGCATGATTGGATTCATGATGGGAAGGATGATAAGTCAAGATGGAATTTGTCCCTCGAAAGAGAGATGTTTTGCTTGGGCCCCTCGATGAGTGATAATGATGAAAGTGTATGGCCATACCCCAATGCGATTGGATTATCATTATAATCGGAATCGAGAAAGCATTGAACAAAGACAAGTTGACGAGGACCATGACTTGTGTTCAATATAACATCGTGAGATAAAGGGAGAAATGGAAGTGTACCATTGGAAACGTGAACTCTTACGTTATATTATTTGGATAGACATAATGGCTTGCTAGAGTCCTCTTATGTCTTATGAGATTCGATATGATCGAACTCATTGCCAATATAATATAATCCTATTGGGTCACACACAACTAGAATGAATTGATTAAACCAGAGGAAGAATGATTGAGAGAATCCTGATGTGGCTTAAGACATCGCGCGACAGAACTTGTCCATGGGACTCGTCTGGTCGTGCGACACTCTAAGCCACAAAGGCGTTTTCAGACTAGTTTCCTAATTTGATTAGGAAACAAATATTAATGCTAAAGTAGTATAAATATAACAGTCTGTCAACCCTAAAAAGCTAGCCGAATTTCTGTAAATAAAACACAACATAATTCTCAATATTCTTCCAAGGTTTAAAGGATCTAGCAATCATCAAGAAATCGTTCTTGGTTCATTCGAAGGTGTGGATACCAAAAGAGGGTCTTCGCTCATTCAATGATCAAGGCCTAGAGTTTGAAGCTTGTAATCAGAATTACATCAATACATCGTTCGATAGCTCAAGAACGGAAAGCGTTCAAGGGTGGTTATTTCTATCTCATAGGATTTTCAAGTTAATTGTATAGAACGGATCCTAGGCTCTTGGGTTTTATGTTATTAGATGCTTAATTCCGCTGCGCATGGACCCGTAAAATCCAACAGTGGTATCAGAGCCCTATTCGTATGGTTAAGTTTGAATTAACATGCTAGAAAAGTGATATAAATCGTTAATATATTCTTTTGCATGTTTTGTATGCGATAGATTGATTGTTTTTGAAATAATATGCCTAAATCATGTTCTATTGATATTGAATTAAATCTGTTAAAAGTTGTTTGCATGATTTAATTGCTCTGTGATTTAGAATTGATTGAAATCTGGAAATCTGCAAATTGTCATCTTGTGTCACGCGACAAACCATGTTTGTGTCACGTGACAAAGATTGAATGTGTCACGCGACAGAACGTGCTTGTGTCACGCGACAAAGCTTGCCTCTATCACGTGACAAAACTAGCCCAATCTGGGCAGAATCAGTTTGTTGAACAATCCTGCTAATATGTGAATGTGTTTACAATCTGATATGTTTATGTATTAATCTGGATGCTATAAATTTCTAGAAATTAAGTTTATAGGGCTATGCTAGATTAATTCATTGTTTATGCATGCTTTGTTAATTAAAATATGATTTTATTAATTGTTGCGATGCATGAATTATGTGTTCTTACGTGTTAAGAATTTTAGATGTATAGATGAAACATTGTATTGTAATTTCCTGAATGTTTAGATTGAAACATTAAGATTTTGGTTTATGATTGTTTATGCGAAACAAGTCATATTACGAAAAATTTAAAAGGAAACTGATTGTTTATTCAAAGTGTTGATTATGTTGCAAATCAGAGCTGATTTCTGATTGTGCATGTCTAGGAAAGTTCTGTCGAAGGAGAGATTTGGTACTTAAGTAGTCCTTGTGGCTCACCTATCTTCCTGGGAACTTACCAGGTGCACGATTATGATTATCTTTGCTGATATGCTTATAATCTACTTTAAAGAACCTTCATTTAACTTTTAAGTTCTTTATGCCAATTCGATCATGATTAAAACACTTGAGACCATTCGGATAGTTTTGGGTGGGCTTGCCATAGCAAGGTACTTTGATTCTATTCGTATGCAAGAAAGATGAGGAAATGGTGGTTTCTATACATTTAAAGTGAATGAACTTAATTGGGTTATCAAAATGGTTTTGGACCCAAGGCATAAGATGAGATTAAAATATGCCTAGACATATGATGTCTTGAATAAATCTCATAAAAGATCTAAGACTCATATATGTGATATGATTGATGTTTCTACCTAATTAATTTAGTTTTGAGCGGTTTGCCATAGCAAACTTGAAATTAAATTAAAGTTGGATCTTAGCCCATTAAATATATATTATGCTTATTTGCATTGGAAGGTGTATAATTTAGTGGGAGCATTTATTTTCATGTAAATGCATTATACTTCTCATATGATATGTTTACTTATATGTGTTCATATTTTATGTATATCTTTTTGTAGAATAAATGGCATCAAACAATAATCATCTGTCACTGCGATCTCTCCTTGAGAAGGAAAAGTTGGAAGAGAATGGTACAAACTATATGGATTGGATCCGTAGCGTGAGAATTGTTCTCAGGCAAGAGGAAAAACTGTACGTTCTCGAGGAACCTATTCCACCTGAACCTGCTGCCAATGCTACTAGGGCAGTGAAGGATCAATATCTGAAGCATAAGCGTGATGCTACAGATGTTGGTTGCCTCATGCTCTCCGCCATGTGCAAGAACCTTCAGAAGGATCTTGAGCACTTGGGGACAGTTGATCTAAACAATCGACTGATGGAAATGTTTCAAGTTCAAGCAAGGCAAGAAAGGTATAACACAGTTAAGGCCCTGACCTCATGCAAGATGAGTGAAGGACAAGTTGTTGGTCCCCATGCTCTTAAGATGAAGGGCCACATTGAGCATCTTGAAAGGCTCGGTTTTCCAATTAGCCAAGAGTTGGCTACTGACATGATATTGAATTCATTGCCCGAAGGTTTTAGTAATTTCATAATGCACTATAACATGGGGGGCATGAATAAAAACCTTTCCAAGTTAGTTCAAATGTTGAACACTGCGAAAACCAATATTGTCAAGAAGAAAATCGATCAAGTGTTGATGGTTAATAAGGGAAAGGGTTTCAAGGGTAAAGGAAAGGCAAAGGTTGCTAATCCTAAAGCAAATGTTGCTAAACCCAAAGAGGCTGCCAAGCCTAAAGAGGCTAAGCCCAAGTCCCAAGAGGACGCAGTCTGCTTCCATTGCAATGAGATTGGACATTGGAGGAGAAACTGCACAAAATACAAGGAAGCACTGAAGAAGAGCAAAGGTGTTGCTTCGACTTCAGGTATCTTTGTTATAGATATATTCCTATCTACTTCTAGTTCTTGGATATTGGATACCAGATGTGGAACTCACATTTGTTTAAATGTGCAGGGTCTAAAGAACAGAATGGTGCTTGAAGAGGGTAAAGTGGACATACGTGTGGGGAATGGAGCAAGAGTTGCTGCATTAGCCATAGGAACTTATGAAGTTACTTTACCTAGTGGACTAATACTTGTTTTGAACAATTGTTATTACGTTCCAGCTTTAAGTAGGAATATTTCGATTTCATGTTTGGATAATCAGGGTTTTAATTTTCTTATATGTGATAAAAAAATTTCTATTTACAAGAGTGATATGAATTATTGTACTACTATTTCATTCAATGGCCTTTATATCCTTGATGTTGAAAATTGTGATAATGATGTCTATAACATTAACAAGAGATCTAAACCCAATGATGTAAACCACACTTACTTTTGGCATTGTCGTCTTGGCCATATAAATGAGAAACGCATTTCTAAACTCCACAAAGATGGATTTTTAGACTCACATGATTATGAATCTTATGAGACATGCAAATCTTGTTTACTTGGCAAGATGATCAAGGACCAATTTGCCAAAACTGGTGAAAGGGCGGGCGACTTATTAGGCCTCATACATACCGATGTGTGTGGACCTATGAGTAGCGATGCTAGGGAAGGATTTCGGTACTTCATAACATTCACTGATGATTATAATAGATTTGGATATGTTTATCTAATGAAACATAAAAGTGAATCGTTTGAGATATTTCGAATATTTCAAAATGAGGTGCAAAATCAACTTGGCAAAACTATTAAAGTACTTCGATCTGATCGAGGTGGTGAATATTTGAGCCAAGAATTTGACAGTCATCTTAAGAGTTGTGGAATCATTTCAGAACTCTCTCCACCCAGAACACCACAATGGAATGGTGTGTCTTAGAGGAGGAATAGAACTTTGTTGGACATGGTTCGTTCTATAATGAGTCAAGTTGAGCTTCCTTTATCCTTTTGGGGACATGCACTAGAAACTGCTGCTTTCACTATAAACAGAGTTCCTACCAAATCGGTTCAAAAGACCCCACATGATCGAGATGTGGCATGGAAGAAAACCTAGTTTGTCTTTCATGAAGATTTGGGGTTGCGATGCATATGTCAAGAAGTTAACGTCTGACAAGCTAGCACCTAAGTCTGATAAATGTGTTTTCGTGGGTTATCCTAAGGAAACCAAAGGATACTATTTCTACAACCGAAACGAGAACAAAGTGTTTGTTGCTATAAATGGTACTTTCTTAGAAAAGGAGTTTCTTCGCAAAGGAACCAGTGGGAGTAAAATAGATCTCGAAAAAATTCGAGAACCCGAAAACGATATTGAACCAATGGTAGAAACTGAACCAAGTTCACAAGGAATTGTGGAACCGGTTCAAGATGCACAAGTTCTTCGCCGAAGTGGTAGATCACGATCCGAACCCGAGAGATATGGATTTCTCGTTACGGAAAGTGATGAAGTGGAGTTAATCGAAAACGATGAACCTACTTGCTATCAAGAGGCGATGTCCGCTCCTGATTCGGAAAAATGGCAAGAAGCCATGAAGTCCAAATTACAATCCATGGATGATAATCAAGTTTGGAACTTGATTGATCCACCCGAAGGTGTAAAAACCATAGGGTGCAAATGGGTCTTCAAGAAGAAGACCGACATGGATGGGAAGGTGCATACCTATAAGGCTAGGCTTGTAGCTAAGGGATATAGGCAGATTCATGGCATAAACTATGATGAAACCTTTTCGCCTGTAGCTATGCTTAAGTCTATTAGAATTTTAATTGCCATAGCCGCATATTATGACTATGAGATATGGAAAATGGATGTCAAGATAGCTTTCCTTAATGGGAAGTTACTTGAGGATGTATACATGATATAACCTGAAGGTTTTGTCAGTCCAGAAAATTCTAACAAGGTGTGTAAGTTGCAGAAATCCATTTATGGATTGAAGCAAGCTTCTAGGAGATGGAATCTACGTTTTGATGAAGCAATCAAGGAGTTTGGCTTTATCAAGAATGAAGATGAACCTTGTGTATACAAGAAAATTAGTGGGAGCGTAGCACTATTTTTTGTGTTGTATGTCGACGATATCTTACTCATTGGAAATGACATTCCTGCACTACAGACTGTCAAGTCTTGGTTGGGAAAGTGCTTTTCGATGAAAGATATGGGCAAAGCTGCATATATTCTTGGTATCAAGATCTATAGAGATAGATCCAAGAGGATGATTGGTTTAAGTCAAAGTACTTACATTGACAAGTTCTTAGAAGATTCCAAATGGAAAATTCTAAAAGAGGAAACTTGCCAATGTTGCATGGTGTATCTCTTAGCAAGAATCAAAGTCCTAAGACTAATGATGAGCGAAAGAGAATCAATGGTATTCCATATGCTTCGGAAATTGGGTCTATCATGTATGCTATGTTATGTACTAGACCCGATGTCTCGTGTGCTCTAAGCATGACGAGTAGGTACCAATCGGATCCCGGCGAACCACATTGGATAGCAGTCAAGAATATCCTCAAGTACTTACGAAGAACTAAGGATGTATTCTTGGTCTTTGGAGGAATGGAAGAAGATCTTGTAGTGAAAGGCTACACAGATGCTAGCTTCCAAACCGACAAGGATGATTTCAAATCGCAGTCTGGATTTTTGTTTATGCTGAATGGAGGCACTGTGAGTTGGAAAAGTTCCAAGCAAAGTACTGTCGCTGATTCTACAACCGAAGCTGAGTACATAGCGGCATCTGATGCAGCTAAGGAAGCCGTTTGGATCAAAAAGTTCATTAGTGATTTGGAAGTCGTTCCAAGCATCAAAGATCCTATTGAACTTTACTGTGACAACAACGATGCCATTGCACAAGCAAATGAACCGAGGTCACACCAGAGATCCAAACACATACTTCGACGTTTCCACATTATCCGTGAGATATGCGAAAGGGAAGATGTAAAGATATGCAGAGTAGACACTAATGACAATGTGGCGGACCCATTAACTAAGGCTCTCCCGCAAGCTAAGCATGATGGTCATGTTAGGTCCATGGGTATTCGATACATGGGAGATTGGGCCTAGTGCAAGTGGGAGACTGTTGGTGTTATGCCCTAGGCCTATGATTGATAGACTTATGTGTTGACATTATTTATTATTATATAAAAAAGTTTATTATTTGATTATTATATGTTTTGCATATTTGTCTGTAATAATCTCCGTCCCTAATTAATAAGAGAATAATTAGTATAAATGTTAATGAATAATCATATGATGATTATATGCATAGAGATGCATATTAAATTTATGGATACTTGTTAGAGAACAAGTGACTGGACTTGACCCGTATGAGATTAATGTCATGGTCAAATGTCATAATTAAATCTCATATGGTTACTTCATTTAGTCCCTAGACCTGAGATTATCATGACCTTACATATGATGAAAGTCATATTTGATTTTAGTCAAACGATATCTTAACACGATATTTATAAAGACTATCTTTGGCATGATCAGATTCATGATGGGAAGGATGATAAGTCAAGATGGAATTTGTCCCTCGAAAGAGAGATGTTTTGCTTGGGCCCCTCGATGAGAGATAATGATGAAAGTGTATGGCCATACCCCAATGCGATTGGATTATCATTATACTCGAAATCGAGAAAGCATTGAACAAAGACAAGTTGACGAGGACCATGACTTGTGTTCAATATAACATCGTGAGACAAAGGGAGAAATGGAAGTGTACCGTTGGAAATGTGAAATCTTAGGTTATATTATTTGGGTAGACATAATGGCTTGCTAGAGTCCGCTTATGTCTTATGAGAGTCGATATGATCGAGCTCATTGCCAACATAATATAATCCTATTGGGTCACACACAACTAGAATGAATTGATTAAACCAGAGGAAGAATGATTGAGAGAATCCTGATGTGGCTTAAGACATCGCTGTAAGTACCCAAATCTGGCTCATGCCTTCCGGTTAAATTTCCCGGCAATTTCGGTAAGTTTCCCGGTAATTCCCCGGACCTTCCTAGTGTTCCGGAAATGTCCTGGAACAGTCCAAAATCAAATTAGGGCTGAAGGAAGCCTTCCTAATTAAGAAAACACGTTTTTCTTAATTAGGGAGAAGGTTCTAGAATAATGCCACCTTGCATGGTTCTAGAATGCTGAGTCACAATGGATAAGACCGCACGGCCTCATTTGCAAAGGACCTGCAGCCGCACGGCTTCATTAGCCTTATCCAGACTGCCTATAAATAGAGCCCTCCTCTACCCATTTCAAACAACAACAACAACAACAAAACACACACACTCCATAGCAATATAATCAAGACGTGAAGAACACCCTTGAAGGCTCAAGAAGGCGAAGAAGAAGCTCAAGAAGCCATCTCCCTCCTCCTTGAAGACCCAAGACGAACCTCTCCTCCTAGCTCCGTCCGAAGAAGCGAAGGAAACGATTGGTAACCTCGCACGCCCTAACCTTGCATTTTAATTGATATACTTGCTCATTGCATTCATATATCTTGCTTGGGACTTGGCATTTATTCATAAAGATCATTTCTTTATCACCCCCTTCCCCTTTGCATGCATTAAGACCTCATTTGTCATAAAAATGTAGTCTTTTTCATAAAGGTGCATCCTTTGCACCTAAAACCCCTATTTTCCAATAAAAATGTTATCTTTATGCATCATTTGCATATAAAGATCAAATCTTTTCCAATAAAAATGCATCCTTTGCATTCAAAAACCTTTTCTAATGCATCATTTGCATAAAAATCCTATCTTTACGCATCACTTGCATAAAGATCATTTCTTTCAATCAAAAAGCATCATTTGCTAAAACCAAAAATGTCATCTTTTCATTAAAGAGTCATTTTTCATCATGCATTTCCCCTTTCCCCCAACCTTGGAACGGACCGGTGTAAAAGATCCTATCTTTACATCGTTCCTTCCATTAAAGGTTCATGATTTTCTTTAGGAAAAGGATAACCTTGAACCCTATATCTCCGATTATCGCTTAAGAATGAGTATGAAGCCTCTATACGAGCTCGACCGTCTTAAAGCGTAGGATTGATGGGCTAAGGACATTCCTTCCTAAAGAACCTCATCTTTGACCAAAAGAGAGTCATTCTCTCGATCACGCAAGTCCCGAGGGTCCCGAGGTTTAAAATGCGATGATCATAAGTCATAAGATGAGGACGGGATCATAATCCCAAATACATAAATTCCAAGAAATCCCGAGCGACAACCAACAAATGGTTTGTACGTCCGGAAGACGACTTGGGACATTCCCCCCTTATTTTCAAACACATGCACACAAGAAAGCACGCAAGCAAGCACGATTACTGAAATCTCGGGAGACTTGCTCCGGCAAGGCACTTTGGGTGAACGCCAAACGTTCTTCCCAAGGGGTAACTTAACCTCCGAACCCATAAAACCTTTTTTTCAAAGTTTTGAGGTAATCAAAATGGCGTGGCGACTCCGTTTTTCAAATAACTCGGATGTCTTCAAACTCGCGTGAATTCCAATAAACAAAATTTGGGGCACACATTCACAGGCATGCTTCGGTCCATTCTCCGGTACTATGCCCCCCACATAGACAGAAGCCTCTTCTGCTCTATCTCACTGTCACAGACTCGGCAGTTGGGGCTATGCTCGCTCAGGAAAAGAAAGACTCTCGGGTGGAAAACGCCATTTACTTTGTCAGCCGGAAGCTACAGGGGAGTGAGCTCAATTACTCAGCATGCGAAAAGACCTGTGCAGGACTGGTCTGGGTAGTCGGCAAGTTGAAGCATTATATGCAAGCCCACCCTGTGAATTTGGTCTCGAAAATGGACCCCATCAAGTACATCTTTGACAAGCCTTCCCTCTCAATGCGTTTAGCGAAGTGGTCCTTCTTCTTGGCAGAATACGACATCAACTATGTGACCAGAAAGGCCATCAAGGGTCAAGCATTGTCAGATCACCTGGCGAATTTCCCAGTAATGAAGACAGAGGGCCTGAACCCCAATTTCCGGATGAAGGGATCTTTGCAGTTGAGCGTGAAAATAGATGGCAATTGTTCTTTGACGGAGCCGCTAACAAAAGAGGAAATGGTGTAGGAATGCTATTGGTCGATCCGAAAGATGAGCATACCCCCATAGCCCTCAAGTTGAACTTTCCTGCCACGAACAATGTCGCCGAGTATGAAGCCTGCATTGCTGGTTTGGAGGCTGCCTTAGAAAGAAATGTCAAGGAGCTCGAAGTTTACGGAGACTCGTACGATCATCAACCAAGTCTCCAACAAGTGGAAGACTCCAATGGACCCTAATCTGCAACGGTATCATGCCCATATGGAGGAGTTGACCGGACAGTTCAGAGAAGTGACTTTCCACTACTTGCCGAGGGAAAAGAACAGATTCGCAGATGCCCTAGCTACTCTAGCCTCATTGGTAGAGATCCCCGAGGGAAAAGCCATAAAGCCCTTCAGTGGGTAGAAGAGAAGCCCCGGCCTTCGTTGTGAAGTGGACCTGGACCCGAGCCTATAAAGGAACCTTGGTACAATCCGGATTTACCAATTCCTCAAAGACGGAGAGTCGGCCTTTCAGAGACGAAGAAGGTAGACCAAAGGAAGGTGTCAGAGCCAAAAGCTTGCAAGCCCTAAAAAGGTTGGCCTCTCATTATGTCATCCTAGGAGGCAACCTGTACAAGAAACGGTATCAAGGACCACTCCTCTTATGTGTCACCCAAGAAAGGGCCAAAGAGTTGATGACCGAAGTCCACAATGGTCCCTGCGGTCCTCACATGAATGCCGAGCCCCGATGCAAGTGATTCTCGGAATGGGTTATTACCGGATCTCCATGGAGACAGCATCGCGTTCCACGTCCGAACTTGCGACAAGTTCCAGCGGTTTGCCAATCTCAACCATCTCCCACCTCATGACCTCTTGCTGCATGACGACTCCTTGGCCGTTTGCAACTTGGGGCATTGACGTGATAGGGAAAATAGCCCGGCAGAAGCAATGGGCACGAGTTCGTGTTGGTAGCCATCGACTACTTCACCAAGTGGGTAGAGGCCAAGTCCTACAAGGTCCTCACTTCCGTAAAAGTGGCCCAGTTCATCAAAGAAAACATAATGTGCGATATGGGGTACCCAACGAGATCATTTCGATAATGGGTCACACTTCGAAGGAGGCTGCGATAGATCACTGTCGAATTCGAGTTACTCGCCACAAGTCGTCCCCGTACGCACCTCGAGACCAATGGAGCCGTGGAAGCCGCTAATAAGACACTCGAGCGGATCATCCAGGAAGATGGCCACCCGTGGTCGTGATTGGCCCGAAAAGCCGCACCTAGCACTGCTGGGGCTACGTAACGTCTGTCGAACGTCCACAGGAGAAACTCCTTTTGCCCTAACTTACGGGATGGAAGCAGTGTTACCAGTGGAGTTGGAAATCCCGTCATTAAGGGTCCTCCCGGAAAACAGTGTCAATGAAGTGGAATGGTTGCGCAGGCATGATGAATTAGCCCTGCTTGACGAGAGAAGGCTAAAAGCCATGGAACACACCCGAGCCTACCAGGCGAATGGCCGTAGCGTTTGATAAAAGGTCAAGGCCAGAGACATCAAAGAGGGCGACTTAGTGCCGAAAGTAAAGCCCCTACCGAGACAACCCCGGGAAAATGGGAACCCGTCTGGATCGGCCCTTATGTGGTGCGTAAGATACCGTCGGGAGGAGCAATGAAGCTTGCAGACTTGGATGGCAATCCCTTTGTCCACCCAGTCAACGGTGATAAACTCCGAAGATACTATGTCTAATAAAAAAAAAGAAAAAAAAGAGAGAAAAAAAAAGAAAAAAAATCTTAGTGCAAAAAGAGTAATGCCCAGCTAGGCTGAAAACCCCAAAAAGGGCGGTCTAGGCAAAAAACAGGGTTGCACATATAAAAAAAAAAAAAAAAAAAAATCTTAGTGCAAAAGAGTAATGCCCAGCCTAGGCCGAAAACCCCAAAAAGGGCGGTCTAGGCAAAAACAGTGGCCGCACATAAAAAAATTGGTTCACTCGTAATGAACTACGTAGACCTCGAGCCCCTTAGCCTTTCTTGTAAAAGGGGAACGTAGGCAGCCATATATGGTTCGGTCTAAACAATAAAAAGGACAATCAAGCTTCCATGAAGTGCGTCCTAAATAATAAAGGGTATTTCAGTTTTCATAAAACGGGTCCCAATCAATAAAGACATTTGAATTTCCATGAAATGTGTCTTGATTAATTTTTAAGATAATATGCCTTGTTCTTTACAAGTTAAAAACTTCTTGATGAGTTCAAGCACGGTCTACCTCTTAACTCCGCTAACCTGCTAAAAAAGATCTAAAATACAATAAAATGCCTAAATAAACTAATGTGTTTGCAAATGGCAATAAGAGGATCTTGAGAAAAGACTTGTCAGTCGTCATTCGCTAAGTCTTCTTCAGTCTTCTTCCCTTTTCCTCGGCCTCGTCGAGTCTTCTTCCTTTTCTTCTCAATAATGTCGGTATCCCTCATCCCGACCTCTGGTATCCTCACTGGAGCCTCTACCAACCCCGTGTCAATGAGTGCTCTCTCTATCCGAGCACGAGTCCGCACCTCCTCCCTCTCGAGCCTCGGTCAAAGGAGCGACCTCGGACAACCTCTTGTACCGAGCCTCCATATCTCGACCAAGTCACTCGATTGGTTATGGCAACTCGCCTTAGCCTCGGGTCTCCCTCGTAGTCCTACTCGAGTCACGATCGGCTCCCAACAAAGCTCGACGTCTATCCTCCAAGATAACCCGAGTCGCTCCCTTCTCCCTCTCGTACCGGTCCAAGTAGACGAGTGGTCAAAATGGTGCTCTTCCCGCTCCCGAAGATAGCCCCGGGTGGGAAAGCCAGTATATGTCCAAGCCCTCGAGAAGAAAGAGAAGCCGGGCCGGATCACTCTATGTCCAATGACACCACCTCCATGGTCCGGATGTCCTCCTAATCACTCAAAGGCTCCTGTAAAGCCCCAAACTGCTGGATACTAAGCGGGGTATGTAGAAGGATGACCGGCGAGAATCACGGAACCCTCACGACATAAGACTCCCGAAATATCCTCACGGGTCCGCAACCTCAATGTGGTATCCACCAACGGATGTCCGAAGTGGATAGCCTAGCCATCATCGGCTCCCGGCTACCCCGTTCCCGCCGCCTAGGCGCACCTCTCCGAGAAATCACCCGAGGGCACTGAGTCGGCAAAGCCCCGTGCAAAGCCCCGAGCCTCTCCCGCAGCCACAGAGTCAACATAGCCGGACTCCGGACCTCATGAAACGGTCTCCCGAGCCATCCTATCGATCCCATGAAATGTCTCTCCCAAAATCAGCGGGACAATATCCTTCCCACTCACAGCCTCGACCATGTCCAAGAGGCCACTATGACAGACCCACGGATTCGGCGGTGAACAAAACGAGAATACGCGAGAGAATGAAAGCATCCATAGCCACCGTGGTCGCGGCCATATCCGGAGACCCAAACCTGCCCGAAATATCGAAAGGTCAATCCTATCCGGCTACCATCATCCTCTCGGCCTCTCCCAAAGGAATCTGCGAGAAAAGATGCAAGCTTTACCGTCACTGCACGTCCCCGATCAGCGGAATAGATATAGCCTCGGTCTCGGGACCCCCAATCAAGGCTCACGAAGTCTTCGCGCGTTGGGACAATTTCGTTGTAAGAGAAAGCGATAAACATGTTCCTCCGGACGTCCCGAGAACTTTCTTTGCGGCTCTCAATAGTTCCCAATCGGGCGGGAGATCCCTCAAATGCCATAAAGACTTGATCTTGAAGGAAGAATCAAGCAGTCCCTTGTGATTTTGGAAGTTATGTCTCGCCCAAGATTGAAGACCGGATAGAAAATGGTCTCGCTTCCCCCTTTGCAATCTGACGGGCTTCTCCATCGCAAAGTGTTCAAAGATGGTGCTTTTCGGTCCAAAATATGCTCTGGGAACAATTGGGACAAGTCTAGAGTGAAAATGAAATGAAGTGGCCAAGCCTTGCTTTTATTCAGAAAATCACCAGCTCAGACAGAACTGTTAGCCGCACGGCTTCATTTTCCCTCAAGGCCATGCCGCACGGCTACATTAGCCCTCTGCAGAAAAAATTCTGCAGCAACCAAAGTTGCTGCCCAAGGGAGTTTTCACCCCACTTTTTCAACCAAAACCTGTACAAAAATATATCCAGAAGCCATTCAAGCATTTATATACCGTTATAAATTATTTTGGCCCAGTTTCAGCCCCAATTCCAAGCAAAAAGTTGCCCCAAGGCTCAGATAATATGCAAATTGAGAAAGCATAAATTAGAAAAGTAAATAAAATGTAAATACAATGTTTTCGCCCCATCGGCGCCCAAATAAAGCAAAAAATAAACAAAGTGTGCATCAAATGTGTTCATTGTTTGTTTTCGTTCCAAATCTATTCTAGAGACCTCCTAGGCCTCCGATTCTTCTTCCTCCTCATCGCTACTCAACTCATAAATGCTAGCCTCCCTCATCAAGTCCTCCACAGTCGCTCACGTCGGACAAATGGACATTATCGTGCCCATACTCGGCCAGTGCTCCGGAATGTCGGCGTTGGGTCCCCGCCCCCGAGGCACGGCACTGGAAGAGTACCTCGAGGCCGATGAGGTAGGCATTGCCCCGACGTGCCGTCTCTTGCGCCCGAGCTCCTGTGCATCAGCTGCCGCCTTCGAAGCGCGAGCCGGCTTCCTCGAAGAGACCGGCACATGTCCTTCCAGCCCCTATTACCTTTGACCGGCCCTATCGTAAGTGCGAGGCTGGAACTGAGAAAAAAAAAAAAAAAGAAAAATCTCGAAAATCTCGAGAAAATTGCAAAAGCAGAAAATCTGAAAGCTAAAAGGGAATAAGACCACTAAGAGTACACTTACGGTGCTATCGGGCGGCAAGGTGTCTTGGGGCTCCCTAGCATCGGGGACGGGAGTATCCTCATCCTCCTCGGCACTCCATGGACCCACATAGGACGGATGCGCGGGAGGGATCGGCGGGTCGATGGGCTCATCCTCCCCATATCCCTGAGTGACCGCCAGCTTCACTAGCTTCTGTGGCGTCCTCAGGCGCTGCTCCACAAACACAGCGTAGGGGGTGTCCATGTCAAAGTGCTCCTCTGCAGCCACGCCTGCCTGGTACCTCGCTATCTCATCCTCTGGCCAATCCCTGGGCTGTAGCATCCGTGCTGGAGGATCGTGTGGAGTAATGGCATCTAGTGGGG
The DNA here is from genome assembly GCA_022495995.1 of Adenophora triphylla var. japonica. Taxonomy (NCBI): domain Eukaryota; kingdom Viridiplantae; phylum Streptophyta; class Magnoliopsida; order Asterales; family Campanulaceae; genus Adenophora; species Adenophora triphylla. The sequence continues at coordinate 45,810 of JAFEMH010006000.1, forward strand.
GAACATGACCATGCTGCCTCGAGAAGCGGTCCCCCAAGTAAATGACATCACATGTCAGCCCAGTGAGCCACCTCCTCTGCCTCGTCACCTCGATGGCATCTCCCAGCAAAATCTCCGGATACCTGCCCCAGGGGTAGAAGTCCACTCCGTCGTGCCCATCCCTGTTGATGACCGGCCTCACCATTTTGTAATCGAAGGTAATCCGGGTCTTCCCCGTGAATTTATCTCTCGCATCTCCCCTCCAGCGAACCATAGCAGGGAAGATGGTGACATCACTCTGCTGGTTCCAAGGGAAGAACCCGATCACCTCGCAAAACCAGGCCTGCATGTTCAAAACATCAAAAGGTCATTCTCTCTTATAAAAGTCTCAAGACAGGAAAAGAAAAGAAAAAAGAAAGGAGACTACCTCGAGGCAAATGAGAAGCGATCCATGGAAGCTGGCTTTGTTCCGATTGTACATGTCCAATGAGAAGTACAACTCGCCAATCCGGCCTCGCCCCAGAGGCCGTCCCTATCCCATCCACATCCTCCCGGAGAGTCAAGGAGGCAAGTCATAGCTAGCGTCCCGAGAATTGGCGAAGATAGTGGTGATAGCATCAACCATATGAATGCTCTAGCCGGTGGCAGGCGATCACATCATTAGCGGCAAAGTTACGCATGCAAGTACGAGCGCCACCTCGGCGTTCCTTGTCTCCATCCCGAGCCCCTTGGGAATCGGCTCAAACCCGACCAAAGCACGGAACTCCTCGGGCGTAATATGGTCTCTCCAAGTCACGGGCCTCCGGTGAGCGTAGGCCGGTAATAGGCGTGAAATCGGCGGGAGTCAGTCGGCTCTCCCGGCTCGGGTGAAAGCTATGTGTCTTGTCCCACGGAACTCAGAAAGGGCCTGGACCAAGCCCTTGCTCTTAGAGGTGATGTGAACACCCCTGCCGATGGCCTCTACAAATGCATCCAGGCCGGTAGCCCTCACCAGCTGCTTGGGATTTACCCCATTCTTCTCAAAATCCGGCATCCTCTGCCAAAGCTTAACTGCAATCTCCGATGGTCCTCTAGACTTGTTCTCCTGTAGACAAGCACATCAAAAAGAAGCGTCAGTCCTTCATATCATTTCAAAAGCATGCATATATTCAAAAGTGCACATATTTTCAAAAGAAAAGCATTCACAAAAGTTTTTCTAGCATATCTTTTGCATCAAAAACGTGTCTTTCATCACTTGAAACGCGTCATTGCTTTCCTAAAGCACAAAATCACAATTTTTTTTGCACATAAGCATTATTCTTTCAGAAATGGCATGCATGAATCATTTTCATCTTCCAAAATCATGTTTTCTCATTGAAAATCAGAATTTTGACCTAGTTCTAGCACAAGGCAAGAACTCCGTCTCATATTTTGAAAAATTCTCATTCTTACTTCATTTTGCGAGAAAAAAGTGAGTCATTCTCATAATTTTCATCAAACAAGTTGCACATTGCACATTCTTAGCCTCATAGGTTGTTCATGCATCTCAAAATCATTCAAAAAAAAAAAAAATCATTCAAAAATCCTAAAATTCGGGTCAAGCCCTAAATCATTCAAAATTCAAGCAAAATCATCGGATTTGAGCAAAATGAGAATGCTTACCCCAACCGATCGAGGGTTCGTTGATTTATGCTCCCTTCTCCCCGGGTAAAGCTCCGATGGAGGCGTAAGGAAGTCATACTTCCTCTCCGTCCGAACGAGCTCCTTTCTCCTCCTTCTCGCAGCCGCGGAGATGTTCCTTCTTGCTTGCCTCGGTATGGGATTGCCCTCCGGATCCATTCCAATCGATAGAAGCAAAAAAGGGTTGAAGAAATCTCGAAATTCTCTCTCTCTTCTCTCTCTCTCTCGGCAGTTCTTGGGCGGCAATGATGCCCAATGCCCGTTCAAACCTGTTTTAAATAATCTGGAAAAAACAGGTCTCTAGCCGTACGGCTCCTTTTTCTCCATCTCATGCCGGGCGGCTTCATTCGCTCTGAGCAGAAATTACAATCCTGCCCCTGGACCTTCCACTTGGGCATGCAATTTCCGTTATCTTTTAACCAAGATAACATCTTTTCAGAAAATATCCCTTATCTCTTTAGCAATCAAGCTTTATTCCCAGTCGCCTCCGTTAATTCCGTTATAACGGGATAACACTAGGTGACAACCTCCGAATTGTCAGAACTCTAAACTTGTGCAACCTCTATCCGCGAATAGTGACGTATGCCCAAGTCATTCCAACTTGTGCTACCTCTATCCGCGAATAGTGACGTATGCCCAAGTCATTCCAACTTGTGCTACCTCTATCCGCGAATAGTGACGTATGCCCAAGTCATTCCAACTTGTGCTACCTCTATCCGCGAATAGTGACGTATGCCCAAGTCATTTCCAACTTGTGCTACCTCTATCCGCGAATAGTGACGTATGCCCAAGTCATTCCAACTTGTGCTACCTCTATCCGCGAATAGTGACGTATGCCCAAGTCATTCCAACTTGTGCTACCTCTATCCGCGAATAGTGACGTATGCCCAAGTCATTCCAACTTGTGCTACCTCTATCCGCGAATAGTGACGTATGCCCAAGTCATTTCAACTTGTGCTACCTCTATCCGCGAATAGTGACATACGCTCAAGTTTCCCAACTTAAGTTACCTCTATTTCCGTCATAAAGAGATAGCGCCATAAGCTCTAGCTTCATCGGTGTGACGACCTCGAATTGTCAAAATCTCAAGGATCCTAGACATCGTTCCTAACTATCTAGTGATGCTTGAACTACGATCAAGGCTTGATTCCTCCGGGATACGTAGGTAGCCTTTTATAAAAGGTCCAGCCATTCGACCACTTTGGTCACCCTGTTTCTTTGTCACTCCTCAGTGATAAAGCGCCCCCTCATAGAAGTTCAGATATCCGACCACCTGGGTCACTCCTAGCATATCCCCAGTAGGATCAATTGCTTGACCTCCTAGGTCATTTTCTCTTCTTTTTCCCCCAGCAAGAGACCAGTTTCTCTTCTTCCTTCCCCAGCGGATCCTAATTCCGAACTACGGCCTGGCTTGATTCCTCCGGGATACGTAGGTAGCCTTCCAAAAGGTTCAGCCACTCGACCACCTTGGTCACCCAATCCGTCTCGGCATTCGCCAGATCGGATCCTTTTCTATCGACAACCCCACTCGCCTTGCAAGTGACGTTGCCGAGGGGCTTCTGTAAGTACCCAAATCTGGCTCATGCCTTCCGGTTAAATTTCCCGGCAATTTCGGTAAGTTTCCCGGTAATTCCCCGGACCTTCCTAGTGTTCCGGAAATGTCCTGGAACAGTCCAAAATCAAATTAGGGCTGAAGGAAGCCTTCCTAATTAAGAAAACACGTTTTTCTTAATTAGGGAGAAGGTTCTAGAATAATGCCACCTTGCATGGTTCTAGAATGCTGAGTCACAATGGATAAGACCGCACGACCTCATTTGCAAAGGACTGCGGCCGCACGGCTTCATTAGCCTTATCCAGGTGCCTATAAATAGAGCCCTCCTCTACCCATTTCAAACAACAACAACAACAACAAAACACACACACTCCATAGCAATATAATCAAGACGTGAAGAACACCCTTGAAGGCTCAAGAAGGCGAAGAAGAAGCTCAAGAAGCCATCTCCCTCCTCCTTGAAGACCCAAGACGAACCTCTCCTCCTAGCTCCGTCCGAAGAAGCGAAGGAAACGATTGGTAACCTCGCACGCCCTAACCTTGCATTTTAATTGATATACTTGCTCATTGCATTCATATATCTTGCTTGGGACTTGGCATTTATTCATAAAGATCATTTCTTTATCACCCCCTTCCCCTTTGCATGCATTAAGACCTCATTTGTCATAAAAATGTAGTCTTTTTCATAAAGGTGCATCCTTTGCACCTAAAACCCCTATTTTCCAATAAAAATGTTATCTTTATGCATCATTTGCATATAAAGATCAAATCTTTTCCAATAAAAATGCATCCTTTGCATTCAAAACCTTTTCTAATGCATCATTTGCATAAAAATCCTATCTTTACGCATCACTTGCATAAAGATCATTTCTTTCAATCAAAAAGCATCATTTGCTAAAACCAAAAATGTCATCTTTTCATTAAAGAGTCATTTTTCATCATGCATTTCCCCTTTCCCCAACCTTGGAACGGACCGGTGTAAAAGATCCTATCTTTACATCGTTCCTTCCATTAAAGGTTCATGATTTTCTTTAGGAAAAGGATAACCTTGAACCCTATATCTCCGATTATCGCTTAAGAATGAGTATGAAGCCTCTATACGAGCTCGACCGTCTTAAAGCGTAGGATTGATGGGCTAAGGACATTCCTTCCTAAAGAACCTCATCTTTGACCAAAAGAGAGTCATTCTCTCGATCACGCAAGTCCCGAGGGTCCCGAGGTTTAAAATGCGATGATCATAAGTCATAAGATGAGGACGGGATCATAATCCCAAATACATAAATTCCAAGAAATCCCGAGCGACAACCAACAAATGGTTTGTACGTCCGGAAGACGACTTGGGACATTCCCCCCTTATTTTCAAACACATGCACACAAGAAAGCACGCAAGCAAGCACGATTACTGAAATCTCGGGAGACTTGCTCCGGCAAGGCACTTTGGGTGAACGCCAAACGTTCTTCCCAAGGGGTAACTTAACCTCCGAACCCATAAAACCTTTTTTTCAAAGTTTTGAGGTAATCAAAATGGCGTGGCGACTCCGTTTTTCAAATAACTCGGATGTCTTCAAACTCGCGTGAATTCCAATAAACAAAATTTGGGGCACACATTCACAATCGCGCGACAGAACTTGTCCATGGGACTCGTCTGGTCGTGCGACACTCTAAGCCACAGAGGCGTTTTTAGACTAGTTTCCTAATTTGATTAGGAAACAAATATTAATGCTAAAGTAGTATAAATATAACAGTCTGTCAACCCTAAAAAGCTAGCCGAATTTCTGTAAAGAAAACACAACATAATTCTCAATATTCTTCCAAGGTTTAAAGGATCTAGAAATCATCAAGAAATCGTTCTTGGTTCATTCGAAGGTGTGGATACCAAAAGAGGATCTTCGCTCGTTCAACGATCAAGGCCTAGAGTTCGAAGCTTGTATTCAGAATCACATCAATACATCGTTCGATAACTCAAGAACGGAAAGCGTTCAAGGTTGGTTATTTTTATCTCATAGGATTTTCAAGTTAATTGTATAGAACGGATCCTAGGCTCTTGGGTTTTATGTTATTAGATGCTTAATTTCGCTGCGTATGGACCCGTAAAACCCAACAATATGAGATTGCCCCCTGGCTCTAAGGCGTCTAGAAGTGACATGGTATGTAAACTTCATAAATCACTTTATGGGCTTCGCCAAGCATCACGAAATTGGTTTTCCAAGTTGACATCGGCTCTGCAGCGGTACGGCTTTGTTCAATCTCTTGCTGATTATTCACTTTTTTACACATCGCAAAGGAGAAGTTTTTATGGGACTTTTGGTGTACGTAGATGATCTTGTTTTGATGGGTAATAATTCAATCTCTTGTGTAACCTTCAAAAAGTACTTGAATGATTGCTTCTATACCAAGGAATTGGGGCTCTCAAGTACTTCCTAGGTATTGAGGTAGCACGTTTGTCACAAGGATTGCTCCTTAGTCAAAGAAAATATGCTCTCGATATCATCTCGGAGAGTGGTCTTCTTGGAGCAAAGCCGACTGATTATCCAATGGAAAAAGGACAAAAACTTGCATTAGCCAAAGGCAAGGAGGTGGCCAATGCATCAAGCTACAGACATTTGGTTGGACGTTTAATTTATTTGATTATCACTCATCCTGAAATATCATACTCCCCCCGTCCCACGATAATCTGCAAAAAGACCCCTTTTGGACGTCCCACAATAATCTGCACTTTTCAAAAATGGAAATGTGACCCACTTCTCTCTACTCACAACTATTACCCACTTACTCCACTTTCTCTCTCCTACCCAACCATCTACACTCACAACACATCACCTTTTTCACCTTTTACCTTAATTCCCGCACCAAGCCAAAAAGTGCATATTTTCGTGGGACGGAGGGAATATTCTGTACATGTGTTGTCGCAGTTTGCGCAAGCATCTTGTAAGGATCACTTTGAGGCAGCCATGAGGGTCGTGAGATACCTAAAAGGTAATCCGGGACAAGGAATCCTACTTCGGCCAGTTGGTGATTTGAAGTTGCAGGCATTTTGCGATTCAGACTGGGCAGGATGTCCAATCACGCGACGATCAGTTACGGGATACATTGTTATGCTTGGACAATCACCGGTGTCTTGGAAAACAAAGAAGCAACAAACCGTGTCGCGTTCCTCAGCGGAAGTAGAATATTGCGCTATGGCTTCGGTGACTAGTGAGCCAGTGGTATGGCTAAAGTCACTTTTGGCATCTTTGAAAGTGGATCACAAGGACTCCATTCCATTGCAATGTGATAGTCAATCGGCTATTCACATTGCAGCAAATCCGATTTTTCATGAGAGAACAATAAACATAGTGATTGATTTCCACTATGTCCGAGAGCAAGTTTAAGCAGGAAACATTGTTTATAGCTCATTTGCGGTTGCAACTGCTACCGGCTGGCATATTTACTAAAGCACTCAAACGACGATGCCAGTTCCGATTTCTATTGCGCAAGTTGGGCACACACGACGTTTATGCACCAACTTGAGGGGGAGTATTAGAGCAAATGAGCAATATGGCAATATGGCCATAACCGTGGAACAGACTAGCATCAATCACGTGAACTACCCAAATCTTCTGGTTGACTTGTCCATGTTTAGCTTTAATATTTTTTGTTAGGACCTAACTATGTAAGCCACATAGTTATAAAAGGTTTTGACAAAGAAATATATCATATGTTATCTGACAGCCAAGATAACATATGACTTTGACAGCTGAGCCCTTGCACATCTTATAAATCAACTGGACAACTATGATTCAACCAATCTGCAATGATCCAAACCAATCATATACATTAATGTATCTATTTACATATGGAGCATGTATCTATTTACATATGGAACATTACATATTGCCTAAACCTTCTAGATCAAGAACCTAGCTCTGACAGCTAAGGTTCTCAAACAGCAAAACCCTCTGACAGCTATGATCTTCAACATCAACAGCAATGAAGTATTCCTGTGAGGATCAAAATGTGCATTGCCCAATCTCTCCCCTCAGATGTTGCCAGCTCATATCCATGAAGATCACATCAAATGGTTGCAGATTCCAGCTGTTATTCTCCAGTCAACAAAGGCTCTAAATGCATCTCCAACACACATTTACTACCTTGTCTCCTTGTCCCCTCCAACGGCTATATTCAAGCCTATAAAAGGATTCCTCCAAGACTGAAGAAACCACCCCTTTAACACACAACTTCTACAACCTTACCTCTAACCCTTCTCAACCTGCAACCAACAATCAAAACAACATCAAGACACTTCAGTAATCGATCTCTGTATAAAGCCGAATTGTAAAACCACTTAAGACCGACTTTAAGTGGGTATTGTAATTTGCTTAGTATAGAGATAAATCCCTAATAGACCGTACTTATTAGGAAGAGGAAGTTCAAGGAACTTGCCTATCCAATCCTTTGTAAATCTTAACGGGAACTAGATTTAAGTGGATTGATCTCACTTGTCAAGGTTGACAGTGAGGGTGGACGTAGGAGGAGTGAACTCTGAACCACCTTAAAATTCTTGTGTCCATTTGGTATTATCACACACAAACACACACACACCCACACACACATACACTTATCACTTGTCTTTACATTATTTCAAACACTTTTATTCCTCTGCACATTTAACACTTATTTTAAATCCAGTTAATATCTGACAGCTAAGAACTCACCTCAGCTGTCAAAGCTTAACTGTCTAACCTTTCAATCTGATTAAAGTAAACAGGACCTTTCAATTGGTATCAGAGCTTGTCTTCACACACAAAAGTCTAACAACTTGTGAAGGATCAATTACCAACCCACCATGCCTCAACCAAGGAGAAATAATGAGAAAGACATTCCCCACATTGATGACTGTGGATCATTTGAAATATATGCTTCAAAATCAAAACCTACCTTGATGCAAACAAAGATCCGGAACTGGTTTGTGCTAGAAAATGAAGTCACTTGCCTTGTAGCCCTAGATTCAAATGGTGGACCTAGCAGCAAAAATAAATCCCCAGAATTCTAGACTGATTCAGAAAGACAACTTGTTAGTGCTAATCTGAAAGTCAAAAACATACTCCAAAAGAGTGTTAATGACTCCCTAGCACAAGAAATTGCAAAAGAGCCAACTGCAAAGGCCGCACGGGAACTCATCCATACCAAATTCCAGAAACACTCTAGTGTTAGAACCCAAAACCTATACAACCTTCTTAGACAACTTGACAATTTTAAACTCTACCCTGGTGAGAAAGTAAGTGCTGCAAAACCAAGGTTTGAAGATTTAGTAAGTTCCATTGCTGATCATGGTAAAACTTTTGAGAACCAAGATCTCCGTGTCTCAAAAATATACTCCAACCTTCCTCAAGAATATGAGAAGGTAGCTCTACCAATAAGAGAAGGCTCAGAATGGAGTACCATGACTGTTGAACAATGCTTTGGAAAGCTTGAAGCTTATGAACTAGAAGGAATGATAAAACTTCAACCTGTTCCCTCCATTTCACAAACCCTTGCATTAGCTGCCCAAGAAACCACTCAAAACCAATTACCCAACAAGACATTGACTCTATGGTTCTTCTTTCCCTCCAAAAAGTAAACCTTCCTCAAACAACCTGTCTCAAGGAGATCTACCCGAGTCTCATATCCATGGTCATCGAAATACCTTGAGAGCACATAAGAAGTCCTTTGAGAGAAGCTATAGCCCATCCACTTCGATCAAGAAAACCCTAAAAAGAAAGTTGAATGTTTCAACCTGTAGAAGCTTGGACATTACTCATCCGATTGCCCTGAACCAAGGAAACCTAGGGAAAATCGCAGACGGCTAAGAAGTTCTCATACTCCAAGGAGATTATTCACGGTTCAAGGTGTAAGCTGCTACAACCGCACAAAGAAGAAGAATGAGAAGAACAAAGAGCAAGTATTGATTGCCTGACTCATCTAAGTTTAGTGATGAGGAATGTGACTACGGTGACTCGAAAGTGAAGGAGAAGAAGCAATGATATGCTTGATGGCCGGAGATGATGAAGACTCGCATAATGAAGAAGATCTTGAAGCCTTAGGCCGTTTGAAGAACTAAAACAGGTACTTCAATTTAACTCTTTAAATAATGAAGAATTTAAGCAATTAGTTAGTACTCTTTTAATTCAAATAAAAAGACACCAAACTGGCTTTACTTCATTGCTCACTGATAATCTATCCCAAAGTAAAACCATTGATAGCCTTGAAAGAGCCAACCAAGGACTAAAAGTTCAAAACCTTATGCTTGAAAAAGCTAATGAAGAACTGACAGCTGTGAATTCTAAACTTCTGGAAACCAACTAAATTAACATCAACCTTGAAAAGGAAAATGAATCATTTAGAAAGAAGTTTGAAACCTGGAACAGCTCTGGAAAAGCCTTGACCCACTTTAGCTACTACCAAAGACACCCAAGTGACAAATCAGGGATTGGAGCTAATAATCCTACTATGAACACATATACCCCTCTCACTGATGAAAGGGCTATTGACAAGATGGTTCTTGAAAGCATGAACTATGTCAAAGCCCAAGAAAATGTCTATCCTATTCAAACCAAGGAAGATCTCAAGAAAAAGGGAAAAATGGATGAAGCTAGTTCCAGCCACACTGATGTAACAATTCCACCTAGCCCCTCTTGCATTGATGAGACACATATTGCAAGTCCAAGCCAATCAAAAGGCAAAGAAAAACAAGCAAACAAAGGCAACAAAGGTAATTACATTTTGCAAAAGAAAGGAATCAAGGAGCAAGTGAAGACAAACCAGTACAAGACAACTGGACAGCAAAGATCCCCTAGAAAGTCAAAACATGGTGGACAACAGAGATCTCCTAGACAGCCAAGACATAATGGACAACAGAGATCTCCCAGACAGCAAAGATTCTACAACCATCACTCATATACCAAACAACAAAGATCCAACTGGCCATACTCAAGTGGAAGAAGCCATGCCAGTCAAAATACTTCCCCTAGATCATCCCACTCAAACAACTTTCAAAATCACTCTAAGTTTCACAACCAAAACCAATTCTTTTCTCCCAACCAGTTTCCTAATCAATCCCAACCAAATGCTCCTACACCCTATATGTTGCAAATCATGGGATATTATAATGCCCTAAATCAGTATTTTGGAAAGAGGGCAATGAACAAAGTTAGGGTACCAAAGAAATTCTAATCCTTTGGACCCAAAAGAATAAAGGGTACCATAAATGTATTTTTCTGTTTTGTAGGAACCTAGGAAAGGAATATGGTACTTGGATAGTGGATGCAGCAGGCACATGACTTTCAACAAGGAGTGGTTACAACAATATGTTCCTAAAAATGGTCCAAATGTAACTTTTGGTGACAATTCTCAAGCCAAAGTCAAAGGATCAGGAAACCTTGTTACTAAAGACATTATTTTCACTAATGTGTCTTATGTAGAGGGTCTCAAGCACAATTTGATTAGCCTTAGTCAGATTTGTGATAAGGGATATCATGTTGTTTGTTCCAAAAACCACTGCACTGTCAAAGATGTCAACAACAAATCTATTCTCACTGGAATCAGAAAAGGCAACCTCTACTGTCTAAACCTTGAAATTGTGGATTCTTCAGATGCCCATTGCCTTCTCTCCTTCAGCCAATCTGATATGTCATGGCTATGGCACAAAAGATTGGCTCACCTAAACCTGAAAAGCATCTCAAAACTAGCCAATTCAAACCTAGTAAAAGGCCTACCCAAAATACCCTTCAAAAAGGACAAATTGTGCAAAGCTTGTCAATGTGGAAAGCAAAAGAAAACCTCCTTCACTGCCAAAACCAGACTAGATACCTCAAAACCCCTTCAATTACTCCACATGGACCTGTTTGGACCAATCAGAACTAGATCTCTTGGTGGAAAGAGATACTCTCTTGTTGTAGTTGATGACTACACTAGATTTACTTGGATTATTCTTCTTGAATCCAAAAAGGATACATTGGAACAACTAGTCAAACTGTTCAATAAAGTACAAAACCAAAAAGGCTTATCCATTATCAAAATCAGTTCTGATCATGGTAAGGAATTTGAGAACACTGGTGTTGAAGAATACTGTGATCAAAAAGGGATTAAGCACAATTTCTCTGCTCCTAGGACACCACAGAAAAATGGGGTTGCTGAAAGGAAGAATAGAACAATTTGTGAAGCAGCAAGATCTATGCTTTGTCGAACACAATCTCCCTAAGTATTTTTGGGGTGAAGCGGCCACCACCGCTGTCTATGTCCGTAACAAGACCCTCATCAACAAATTTCACTCCAAGACTCCCTATGAGCTATGGAATGGAAGGACACCAACCATTTCATACTTCCATGGTTTTGGAAGTAGATGCTTCATACACAACAATGGGAAAAACAATCTTGACAAATTTGATTCCAAAAGTGATGAAGGAATTTTCCTTGGATACTCAAACACTAGCAAAGCCTATAGAGTTTACAACAAAAGAAGACTTGTTGTAGAAGAATCAATTCATGTAGACTTTGATGAAAACAATGATCAAAGCCACACTGAATTATGTGATTTTGATGAATCTATTGGGAATTCGTACAATGTTCCCGAGGTTTCTCCCTGTTCATGACCCTTCAAACCTCAATCCCGAAGAAAACTCACCTACCCTTCTATATGGTGCCCAAAAACTCTAATACTCATCCCACTTTGTCCGATGTACCAAGAATCCCTTCTCAACAAAGAAAGGTGCATCCGATGCCCAAGGTGCACCAAATAGTCTACCTTCATCCAAGAATCAAAATCCCTTTGAAAAGACCCTATCCAACCTTGTGACAACCCCTCTCATTCAATTCCTCAACCTGAAACCATTACCCACATCATCCCTCCAAATAAAAACATCTATATTGACCTACCTATACATAAAATGGACATACCTCCTAACATGCCTGTTCTTGACTCTCTAATGAGTGCCTTCATCTCTCAAATTGAACCCAAAAAGATAAATGAAGCTCTTCAAGACCCAGATTGGATAGAAGCAATGGAAGAAGAATTGGAGCAATTTGAAAGAAATAAAGTTTGGAAGCTTGTTCCTAAGCCTAAAAACCAAACTGTCATTGGGACAAGATGGGTTTTTAGAAATAAGATGAATGAAGAAGGTATTGTAGTAAGGAACAAAGCTAGACTGTTTCTCAAGGATACAGACAAGAAGAAGGCATTGATTATGATGAGACCTTTGCTCCTGTTGCAAGACTAGAAGCAATAAGGCTATTCCTTGCCTATGCTTCATTCAAGAAAATGAAAGTGTTTCAGATGGATGTCAAGAGTGCATTTCTGAATAGAGTCTTAAATGAAAAAGTTTTTGTATCTCAACCCCCTGGATTTGAGCACCCCAAGTTCCCTGATCATGTATACAAATTGGACAAAGCATTGTATGGACTTAAACAAGCACCTAGAGCTTGGTATGAAACCCTATCTAAATATCTACTTGGTAAGGGATTTACCAAGGGCCATATTGATAACACTTTGTTTATCAAGAAATATGGAGATGATCAGTTGCTCATCCAAGTCTATGTTGATGACATCATTTTTGGCTCATCAAATGAGGACTTGTGCACTGAATTTGGGGATATTATGAAGGATCAGTTTGAAATGAGCATGATTGGTGAGCTCACTTTCTTCTTAGGCCTTCAAGTCAAGCAAATGAAGGAAGGAATCTTCATTAACCAAGCTAAATACACAAGGGATATGATCAAGAAGTTTGACATGCAAACTGCTTCCCCAGCTAAAACTCCCCTGTCAACCACAACCAAACTCCATGCTGATCCAGATGGTCAAAGTGTAAATCCAACACTTTACAGAAGTTACATTGGATCTCTCCTATATGTAACAGCTTCAAGACCTGATATCATGTTTAGTGTTTGTCTCTGTGCAAGATTTCAAGCCAATCCCAAGGAATCTCATCTCTCTGTTGTCAAGAGAATTTTGAGATATCTCAAAGGAACCCCTTATTATGGCTTGTGGTATCCCACTGAATCCCCATCCTCTCTAATTGGATTCACTGACTCTGACTATGCTGGATGCAATCTAGATAGAAAATCCACAAGTGGTGGATGTCAGTTTATTGGTTCAAGAATTATCTCATGGTCTAGCAAAAAGCAAACCTCAGTAGCCACCTCAACAGCTGAGGCTGAGTATATTGCTGCAGACTTGTGTTGTTCTCAAATTCTCTATCTTAAAAGCCAACTTCAAGATTTTGGAATAGAATTGTCTAATATTCCCATCTTCTGTGACAACTCAAGCACTATTGCCATGACAGAAAACCCTGTCCAACACTAAAAAACAAAGCATATTGAGGTCAGACATCACTTCATCAGAGACCATGTTGAAAAAGGGAATATTAACCTTGCAAAAGTTTGTACTGAGGATAATGTCTCTGATATCCTAACAAAGGCAATGGATGAAAAGAGATTTGAGATGTTAAGAGCAATGCTAGGCATGATCAACTTACCAAAATAAAGATTTTTATTCATTAAAGGAAAAAACATCTCCTATGGCTGCTGTCAACAATATGGTATCTGACAGCTAACCCTTTCACCAAACCAAAAGCTTCATAGACATCAAACCGTAACACTTTCCTACCTTACAATCAAACTTAAAACACAAAACAAAGAACACAAACACAAATTCCTTCATCAAAAGCTTCACTATGCTCCTTCCCATCACAGCCTAACCCTCCCGAATGCTCCGACACTAAGGATTATCAATCCCGAATATTCCATAGCTGATCTTGGAAGCAATCATCCCCACATCCTTTATCACTATAGATAATATCTGGAGCTTGATATGCATTCTCTTTGAAGTCCCCATATCTCTCTAGCCATACAGGGTGCCACTCCATAAAAGGATCAATAACTGAGGTTGAGAAGCCGCAAAGAAGGACACACCCTCCTTGGCCACCATTCTTCAACCGCATTATAAGGAGGATACTCACCGAGTGGTGAGATAAAGCCGAAGGTACTGAAGAGTTTGCACTTACCCTGTGCAATGATAGCTTGATCGATCGAGGACCTTCATCTTCATCACCATTCGTAGCCGCTTGGACTCAAACACTTGAGAAACCGAGAGAACAACTTCATATAAACCTTAGAAGGAGAACTTTGCACACACCGCAAAGTTGTCTCCGATTCCCTCAAGAACTACTTGACTAAGAGTGAGTGAATCTCTGGTACAATTTGTGTACTCCTTGACAGCTATGAAATCAGGTTGACCAATTTGTGTGTCAACCTTAATCCTTTCATTATTGTCAAGTTTCACCAGCTCTCCCAAGGTATAAACCTTTTCTACATCATCCTTAACATGCTTACTTGATTCACCTTCTCTCTCCTTTCTTGACAAACTTAACCTTAGGCGTCGGATCATTGTGCCCCTCTCCAACCATTTTAGCTTTACCCTTGCTCCTAGCTATCTCCCTCATCCTATTTTTCTCACCTTCCAAAAGTGCTAATCTCTCCTCCTCCCAGAATTTCCTTCTTATCTCTCTCTCTCTCTCAACTCCCCTTCCTTTTGTGGATCATCATTTAGCATTTGATCCACCTCCTGTTCCAAACCTGTATCAGTTTGGAGTCTATATGACAGAAACTCTCTCTCAAATCTTTCCTCTCTTGTTTCATCTACCCTTGGACTTTGAAAAACAAGTCTCTTTGCTGTCTTAGCCATTTTGCTAGGACTGAACATTGAAACAAGTCTTCCCATTTGTTATAAATGAAATGAATTTGGTAAATTCCATCATCTGAATCATTTCCTTTTATAGACAAATTCATTATCAGTCAAACTAGTGGCAATGATCATTCAAAATAGGCTTGGCTGGTCATCAAGTCTGACAGCCATGAATTTAGTTCTTGCCAAATCGAGGAAATTTTGGAACTTGCCACTAACAAATATCCATTAACTCCTCTGATTTATTCCCTCTGAAATTTTGTCTTTGTGTACGAAAATAACTCCCATGTTTTATGGGAAGTTATTACTCAAGTAATGAGTGGGGGGACAAATAACACTGTTCATGAACAGTCACATTCTTAAATGCTAATTTTTAACCGTTGCACTAACCCACGTCTTAGCCGTTAAGCCTCTCAAACCTCTTCCTCATTAACTTATTATCATTACGAAATCAACCCCTCCCTCAATCAAATCTTTTTCACCCCTCCAATTCTCTCCTCTAAAAATCTCTATTCCATTGTAAACCCTAAACCTCTGTTCTTTCAAAAATGTCTTACCCTGAAGCACATGGTTACTTTATCAAACCTGACTTTTACAACCATGAAGTTGGAGCCCTCATTAAAGAACTTCTTGAGTCCAATAATCTCTTCAAAATGATGGAAGCTCAGCCCCCCATCTATGAGAATCTATGTAGAGAAATGTATATGTCTGGACAGAGACTTGATGATGGTTCAATAAAGATCAACATTGATGGAACTGAGATCCTTGTGTCTCCCAAATTGGTGTCTGAAGTCTACAACATTCCTATGAGAAAAGGAACAAGGAGCAACATTTGGGATAGAAAGGATTGTGCATTGGACATGTTCTACAAGAGATTCTTCAATAAACCCAGTTGCAACTACCTTGTAGAACAGAACAAACCCATCAAAAAGGGAACCCTTGATTTGTTTAAATCAACCCTGATGGATGTTGTTATCAAGGGGTTTGAAGGAAAGCAATCATATTTGGACCAAATCAGTCCAAATGAGTGGAAGCAAGGCCTGAGCCTGATAGCTAAGGATGTCAATTGGAGTGTTGCCCTTCTACACAATTTTCAACTAGCTACCTCTCCCACTCCATGGAAATTCAAGAAGCAAACCACAAGAATGAATAACTTCAAATTCATGAGTGGAATCCTACACCACTTGATCCCTAAGTTGAACCCTCCTCTTAAAAAGTTTTGGCTTAAATCCTCCCCACTTATGCAAACAAGGAGTTTTAACTCAAGTACTTTCAGACTCAAGATGAAGAAAAAGGTAGAATTTGGGGACAGTTATGAAAATCTTGAGGCAGCTACTCTGAGACTAAAAGAGAAAGAAGAAAATGACATGAGATTGTGGAAGTCATTGGTTCACATGATCAATGACAAGAGGTCAAAGAAGAAGCATGACAGGGGTGTAGTAATTAGAGAAAGAGATCAAGAGACCTCTCCTAGCAAAATCAAGAGAAGAAAGAGCCTAGCAAAAATGAAGAGAACTGGAAAAGGAAAGAAGCTTAGCAAAGGAAAGAAAGTACAAGAAGAGGTAGAGGAATTTGTTGAGCAAGAAAGTGCTCAAGGGACTGACAAAGGAAAGATGATTGCTGAAGAACAAGCTGATAGTGAAGAAACCCAATCAGATCCCATCTACAAAGCCATTGATGAGTATGCTGGAGAAGAGGAAGAAAGCCATGACACTGAGAGTGATGAAAATGTGAGAAGAGCTATTGCTGAGTCATTGATGGAAGTGAGAACAACTAAGGTTGGACAGTCATCTGGGACAGCTATGGATGCCTCCACTCTGACAGCTAAGGTTCCTTCGATTCTTTGAAACTCCATCTAAGGTAATCTCTACCCCATCTCTTACTCTCAATACTTTCTCTAGGAAGAGAAAATCAGATAAAGATGCTCCCCCATCCAAAAAATTGAAACCAAACACACCTCAACCCTCCTCATCTAAAGACCAATCCAGTTCACCACATGACTCTGTGGCTCAAGGCATCCTCAACCTCAATCCCTTAAACATTAGTCCAAATGAGCCTAGTGTTGAAAAAGAAAGGGGGAATAGTCCTAGCTCTGAAAAGGATGAGCCTCAGTTAAGGGGGAACAGCAATCCTCCCTCTCCCATTCTGACAACTATGCCCTTCTCTGGTCATGCATCACCCATTTTAAGCCCCTCAGATCATTCCCCCATTCCTGAAAACGTCTTCAAAGCTTCTGAAGGACTGACTTTAGAAGATCCTAAGCATGTCCCTGTTATTCTTTATTATTTAAGATCCCTGTTAACAGAGGAAGATGTTCAAAAAGCCATGGAGTTAATCAAAACCAGAGATATGGCTAAGAAAGCTAGTATGCCTGAACCTGAACCTCAATCCATTCCAATTGAGCCTACTCAAACCCAAGAATCATCTGATCCTACCCTTGACTCTGAAACCCAACCTGAACCTATAACACAAGATTCACCTACCCCTGAGTTTGACACTCTTCCAACCTGTGAACCTTGGATTCTAGACTGTGACATTGATTTTTCCTTACCCTCCATCATGGCTGCCCACCAAAGATTGAAGGAGATTACCCACTTTCCTGAAATCTCCAATCCTAATTTAATCCCAAACCCTTGGTTGTTGAGCAAAAATTCCATTATGATCCATGCAAGAAATAGGTGTGGTCTCATTATGTTTGCCCATGAGGAATGGAAAAGGTATAGGATAGCTCTCCCAAACTCTTTCTTTCATAAAGCCCCCAGATTACCAAATTTCATGGACATTTCAACCATCATTGATTGGGAAATGCTGTTCTCCCAATTATTGTCAAATAACATCAATGAATGCATCTACATGCCCTCATCCCTGGTGTATGCCCTCTGCATTGAGCTTGCTAAAGAAATGTACTGGAGGATCCTTCTCAATAAAGCCAAAATCATGGCTGTCATTGCAAAGTCAAGCCTGACAGCTATCTTTCACCCAACTTCTTCAATTCCTCCTTCATTCATCCCCCTAAACACCAGATCTCTCCAATCTAACCTTCCTCCAAATTTCAATCCTTCAACTTTTGTGCCTCCATACCATGTGACCATCACAGATATGCAGAGATTTACAAGGTCAATGATAACCAAAATGAGACACATTTTGGAAGTTTCAACTGTTTCCAAATCTGAAAGAAAGGCCTCCAAAGGAAAGACCATTGAATCTGATGAAGAAGCTGTTAACCTGGGAAAGAGAGCCTCTGGTGCTGCTCCCAATGTCATTGTGTCAAGTGATGATGAAGATGATGTTCCTGTGATGAAACAGCATCAGTTCACAACCTCTACTGTTCTCACTGTCACAACAGATCCACCTCTACATCAAGCTCAACAACCCATCTCTCTTCAAACAAACCCCTTCTTCTCTAACCTATTTGCAGGAACCAAAGGTCAAAGCTCAAAACCAAAGAAGACTCCCAAATGGGGTAATCTGAGATTAAGAGATGATGAAGAACCTCTCTCCAAGGCTGTTCTCAAAGAAAGGCAAGATCAATCCTTCACATATGATGATGAGATGAGCTGGGAATGGAACAATGAGATGTATTACAGAGGTGTTGATGACAAGATGAAGAAAGTGCTGCTAGCTGAAAGAGAGGAGATCCTTGCAGCAAGAAGAGAAAGAGATAAATTTTCTGATTAAGAAATTTTTTTGTCTTTTATTTGGATAAGTACTTTTAAACCCTACCTTTTGTTTCTGCTTTAAATGTTTATTTGGATAATTTGTTTGTTTTAAAGCTCTTTTGATTGAATCAAGAAGATTGAGTTCATCTTCATTGGTATATTCAATTCATGAGTATCTTGCAGGTTATATCTTTAATAGATATATTACTTTGCCAAAAAGGGGGAAATTGTTAGGACCTAACTATGTAAGCCACATAGTTATAAAAGGTTTTGACAAAGAAATATATCATATGTTATCTGACAGCCAAGATAACATATGACTTTGACAGCTGAGCCCTTGCACATCTTATAAATCAACTGGACATCTATGATTCAACCAATCTGCAATGATCCAAACCAATCATATACATTAATGTATCTATTTACATATGGAGCATGTATCTATTTACATATGGAACATTACATATTGCCTAAACCTTCTAGATCAAGAACCTAGCTCTGACAGCTAAGGTTCTCAAACAGCAAAACCCTCTGACAGCTATGATCTTCAACATCAGCAGCAATGAAGTATTCATGTGAGGATCAAAATGTGCATTGCCCAATCTCTCCCCTCAGATGTTGCCAGCTCATATCCATGAAGATCACATCAAATGGTTGCAGATTCCAGCTGTTATTCTCCAGTCAACAAAGGCTCTAAATGCATCTCCAACACACATTTACTACCTTGTCTCCTTGTCCCCTCCAACGGCTATATTCAAGCCTATAAAAGGATTCCTCCAAGACTGAAGAAACCACCCCTTTAACACACAACTTCTACAACCTTACCTCTAACCCTTCTCAACCTGCAACCAACAATCAAAACAACATCAAGACACTTGTAACTGATCTCAGGTGTATAAACTGAATTGTAAAACCACTTAAGACTGACTTTAAGTGGGTATTGTAATTTGCTTAGTATAGAGCATAAATCCCTAATAGACCGTACTTATTAGGAAGAGGAAGTTCAAGGAACTTGCCTATCCAATCCTTTGTAAATCTTAACGGGAACTAGATTTAAGTTGATTGATCTCACTTATCAAGGTTGACAGTGAGGGTGGACGTAGGAGGAGTGAACTCTGAACCACCTTAAAATTCTTGTGTCCATTTGGTATTATCACACACAAACACACACACACCCACACACACATACACTTATCACTTGTCTTTACATTATTTCAAACACTTTTATTCCTCTGCACATTTAACACTTGTTTTAAATCCAGTTAATATCTGACAGCTAAGAACTCACCTCAGCTGTCAAAGCTTAACTATCTAACCTTTCAATCTGATTAAAGTAAAGAGGACCTTTCAATTGGTATCAGAGCTTGTCTTCACACACAAAAGTCTAACAGGACCTTTCATTTTTCATGTTTAATATTTGGTAGGTTGTATATTTTCCCATAAGGCATGTCTATTTCCTTATATTTAATATTTGGTAGGTTGTATATTTTCCCATAAGGCATGTCTATTTCCTTATAGTAGAAATTCCTTCCATTTACTAGAGATACCTTACGTGTATATATATTTGAAAGTGTGAGGACATCACACTTAACCAAATCTAAAAGGTTGACTTAGTTTTTTAGTTTTGTTACTTTCTTTTGTATTAAATTAAGTAAATATTTTCTCTATTATTTTTAATATCACTAACCTACTAATCGAATGTTTATCTTGTTTTAGTAGTGTTTTGGTGTTTTTATAGGACTCTCATGACTTGGGAAAGGAGGCTAAGGAGATAAAGATGCTTAGAAAATATAAAGGGATAATGAAGATTGAAGTGAAGAGATAATCACCAAGGCTTTAGTTATCCATCAGGAGGCTCCTTTGCTATAAATATGAAGACCATAACTCAGTTGAACACACGGTTTTTGTATCTAAAGAGTGCTGAAGAAAAACAGCCTCATTAGTATTTTGTGTAGTGAGAGTTCTTTTGGTTATTTTGTCTTCTCTTAGGTTTAATTCTTGTAACCGGTTCACAATTGATTTATTAAGAGAAGTTTTATTGTCTACAGCTATTTGTTGTAGATAAGTGTTTAATACTTTGATTGTTTCAATTCCAGTTTATTATTTCCGCTGTAATTCTCTGTTGTGCTAGTGCTGATGCGATAGCATCAGGACTCACATCAGTTATGAAAGGCCCTTGTTTGATATGCAGATGATCAGACAGCTATGGTTTGACTTAGCTGTCAGATATTTGTTGAATTGTGCAGCGGAATAAGTGAAGCTTGAAATAATGATAGGACAATGAACACAAGGAAATAATGCAAGTGTGTGAATGTGTTTGCAGAAAATAATAACAAAGAGAATTTAAAGTGGTTCAGAGTTCACTCCTCCTACATCCACTCCCACTGTCAATCTTGACAAGTGAGATCAATTTTATTATAATCTTAATCAACAAGAATTACAAATGATTGATCAGGCAAGTTCCTTGAACTTCCTCTTCCTAATTAGTACAGTCAACTAGGGATACACTTAAAGTACAGTCTTAAGTGTTTTTACAACTTGAAGTACAGTCTCAAGATTTTACAAAACAACTAATACACTCAAGGTACAGTCTTGAGTGTTTACAAACTATTTCTACACCTAAAGTACAGTCTTAGGATTTGGAATTTGTGAATTAACACACTAGGGTTGTTGTTGCTGAAACAGGGGTTTAAGGCTAAAGGTTTTTGGTTTGGAACAGTGTGTGAAGGGTATAGGAATTGGTGCGTAAGGTTTGGATTACAGGAGGTGTGTAAGGGTGTATGGGAAAGGTTGTTGGACAGTGAAAAAGAGTGTTTTTCAAGGTTGTGTGTGCAGAGGCTGAACTCTTCTATTTATAGCCTTCAATGTAGCCGTTGGAATATGACTGTTGCAGCTCCATTAATGACTCTTTGACTGGTCTTTGCCCCACTTGTCCACTTGCAGATCTTCATGAGCTGGCTTGAGCTGAGAGCTTCCAGAAGGTCTTCAATGGTCTTCAATGGTGAACTTGATAGCTGTGAGGATACATGATCCATCTTGGTTGAGATTTTGGCATCAAAGAATGAGACAGAGTAATGGCTGTCTGAGGGACTGAAGCCATAGCTGTCAGATCATACTAAGGCTTAACTATCAGAGATGATCTCTAATAAGGATTGAGATGCACTTGATGATCTTGATATCTTAGAGAGGGAATATGATTCATGTTATTGATTGATTGTAACCAATGTATAAGGTAGAATCATAACTGTCAGACTTACAGCTGTCAGATAAACTGAAAGATGAATATGATAGATTTCCTCTTTTGATATAAACCCTGTTCTATATATATGTTCCTTTATCAAAACCAACTAACTAAGACTTTGATCAAAGTTAGGTCCTAACAAGTTATTTTCGTGTTCCTGTGCACTTTCTAGCCCCTCCATTTCTTTCAATATGTATGTAACATTGGCCCAAGATTAATACATTAAGAATATTTCTTCCCATATTTTCTTTGTTATCAACATATGAAACAACTATTAGCAAAAGAAACATGAAAACGCTATGAAGACTATTGAACTTGACTAGCTACTACAATAACTAACTTAACATTCACATTCAACGGACATATCTAACCCTAATAAGAATTATGGTCTTTCCATATCAGCCCTTCAACTGTTTGAATTTATGATCATGTGACTTGCTGAAGAATTCATGATTCAATAGCTCCCTAGCAGTTGGCCTATTCAATGGATTCGGATCCATACATAAGTCCATTAGCTCTCCCAGCAATCTCGACGGCATCTTTCCATCGAAATCCCTCAAACAAACACGCGGAAAACACCCACCAACCAATTTTACAATATAACTGAAATTCTTCGATCTCGAACCCTTTTTCGAAAATTTGATTCTAGATACCAGCCTCATGAACTCTGCTAGATCCGAAGTAGGAATTTTCCCGTAGAACAACTCCAACGCAAGCAATCCGAACATCCATATATCTACCTTCCCGCTGAGCCTCAGATCAGGCGCTGACATCCATGATGGACGCTGCCCATTTGTCTGATCTTCGTTGTTATTGTAGCTTAATAAATCTAAATCCAATTTGATACCCTTACCCTTACCCTTCTCCACTAATACGTGATCCAAATCAATCCTCTCATGCACGTCACCATGTTCATGAATGCGTACGATGCCCTTTAGGGTTTCGTTAAGAACAAAAGCCATGCGCGATTCTGACATTCCAGAACAGAAAGAGGAATTTATTATAGAGTTTAGAGATTCTGCGTCCGTAAAGGGCAAGACGATCCAAAGCTGATCTACGTGTTTGAACTTGCAGTAAACACCGATAATATTGGAGTGATTGATGCATTGCTTCGCGAGAAAGATTGATTGGGTCAAACTGTAAATATCTTCCAACCCCATGTAGTTGTCGAAGACTTTGATTCTGAGCACCGTACCTGATTTAACATAACGAGCCTTGTATGTTGTGGCGGATCGTGATGAATTTAGGGTTGCGAGAATTTGATAATCGTTTGGATCGTGGGAATCGATGAAAAGAGAATGATCAGACGAATTCATGCTGTTTTGACTGTGTGAAATGAAGAGAACAGGAAGGATTTGAATGATGTTTTGGAGCTGATGGTTTATATATTGCAATTAAATTAAATGAAATCTCTTTGGACTAGAAGAGTCAACCATTTCCAGTGAAGGAGTCGACTTTGGAAGTGCAACTTTAGATCGTGTAATACACTAATCCTAAGGACGGAGCGATCGCACAAAATCTAGGGAGAAACGCGTTTCTCCATAATTTATGGAGAAACGGGTTTGGCGTACCTTGCTCCCTGCGTCGTCTTCCCCACCTCAACCTCCATCACCGTCGACCTTCTTCTTCCCCAATTACCTTCTTCTCCGGCCAAACCTTCCCCTAACCTTTCCAATCTCAATCGCCCAGAACCTAAGCCCGTTGAATTGTTGATTTGCTACAGTTCACCAACAAATCGTGCAAAACCGTATAGAGAGAGAGAGGAACGTTTAGTGAGAGAGAGTCTCCGTCTTTTGTTCCGTCTTTTGTTGTTTCTGGCTATCAAATATAATGCTTCTGGACATCAATTATAAAGCTTCTGGATATCAATAAAAAAGGTTTTGGGTTCTGGATATCAATTAAAAAGTTTCTGGATATCAATTATAAAGCTTCTGGATATCAATTATAAAGCTTCTGGATATCCAGAACTCTTTGAAAGGATATCCAGAACCTTATGTAAGTGATATCCAGAATTTTAGAATTGGCTTCTGGATATAAGTTTTAAGGCTTCTGGATATCCATATTCAATGTTCTGGATATCCAGAACCTTGTGAAAGTGATATCCAGATCAGAAATTTGGTTTTGGTCTTGGATTTGGTCCCAATATTTTTTCTGGATATCCATCCCAAAGCTTCTGGATATCAATCCTAAAGCTTCTGGATATTCAAAAACCCGTTTCTCCATAACTTATGGAGAAACGCGTTTCTCCCTAGACCGTGTAATCCACTAATCCTAAGTATGGAAGTAATTAATTAGGTGCGTCGAATGATTATCTACAAATTTGGAACCGCTACAACATCATGTTGCTATGCCGAATGATTATTCTACAAATTTGTAACCGCTACAACATCACGTTGCTATGCAACTTTTATGAACTAATTGGCCACCGCGCAGATCAACCCAACGGCCCGTATATAATGGGACCTTGCTTAATCATCAAGGATCAAAATTTATTTAGTTCAAATTAATTTAGATTTTTTTTATATAAATTAATCTCATCGGTAAAAAAAGGAGTGATCTATCTAAATCACTTCGTTTGTTTATCATATTTTTTAGGTATATGTGACAATGATTAAATAAACTGAAACTATGGGCCCGTATACAACTCATCATATCCAAAATACTCTCATATAAAATTTCATAATAGATTTTGCATGAAAATTAATAAATGTGTAAGTGTTGTGAATTATTAAAAGTGATATGCGATAGAAAATAGTAAGTTAATTGGTATTGTAATTATAAAAGTAAAGTATTATAAATAATGAGTAAGAAAAATATTGAATTTTTGTTCCCATTTTAAGAAATTAAGAAAGTGAAATTTTATATGAAATGGCAAAAATAGCAAAAGTGAAATCTGATATAAAAGTAGATTCTATCTAATATACAATATAAGGAGGTAAAAACTGCCTCTTATCCCCTACATAAGTGGTGGCTGAGATTGATTCTTGGAATGTTGATCCAAGGGCTGAAAATCATCCTCATACCACGTCTCCCACGGCAGTTACTCTTCTCCATCTCCAAAAATCCTTAACGTTCTTCAGTCTTCACCCATTCAACCGTATTTCACCTCTCTCTCTCTCTCTCCGTTTCTCTCTCTCTCTACTTCATCTCCATATTTGCCAATGCCAAGCACGGGCTTCTCAGTGGCAAATCTTACCATTTGTTTTGATGGGGGTTATGAGGCCATGGAAAATCACTTCTTAAAACCAAATTAACCTCATACATTTCTTACCCATCTTCTTCAAAATCCTTGGTCGCCGGAATCTCTGTTTCTCTCCATCATTTCGATTGAGAAGCGAGTCTCTCTGGGTCCAAATTAACCTCCGAAGATGATGAAGGATACTAAGTTTGATGTGAGTGATTTCCCCATTTTTTTAATTTCGCTTTTTGTACTTCAATTCACCTTATGATTTCTAGGGTTTGAAATTTTCTTGGTAAACTCTTATGTGTATTTTTAAAAATAAATTCTCGCAGTTTGCAGTTAATGTACTCTGTCTTCTGTTAATGGTAAGCCATTTGGAGGTTGAAGTTAATGCTAAACGGGATGAAAAAATGCTGTCCCATCCCGTCCCATTTATAGGTCGGGACGGGACCTCCCAACGGGACAGTCCCAACTTGACGGCTCTAGGATTTGGATCGATTGAGGCCTGATTTGGTTTCGTGGATGATGCTATTGAAACTGAGGGAACTTCTGTTGGTGGTATGGAGTTGGGGGGGGGTTGATATGTTGGGTTCCTCCAAGTAAGAGTACAGTAACTACACCCCACGGCTTATTTATTAAATTCGATCATTTTTTGGGATTGATTGGGAGGATTGTGTTGTAGGTTTGTACCAGATCTTTACTCGGATTACCAAAGCGAGCACAAGTTTGCCACACTAACTACACCCCACGGCTCCAATGGCTTCATCAGTTTATCTCGCTTTCTCTCTCTCTCTCTCTCTCTCTCTCTCTGTGTGGATATATGAATATGCATGTTTGTTTCTTTTTATGTGCATGGTTATGAATTTCTTTAATTTTGTCCGTATAACTTAGTGTATTTTGGATCTTGAGCGTGTATGTAGTTGCATGAAGAGCTCTAATTGAATCAGTCTTTTGCTCCTCTCCATTCCTGCTTTTAGTTACTTTTCCTTCCCCTCCTTTTCTTCTTCTTGAAGCTTTATACTGTAGAAGCTGAGCCTGCTGACATGAGGAAACTATAAATTTAGGAGGAAACAAAGAGTAATTACAGTGGTGAGCGGTACTCTTTAAGAATGCCTATATATCTGTACTGTGTACTAGGGATATCGGCGAGTTGATAATTGTTATGGTTGTCTCTGTTCACTAGCTTTCAGGCTTTAATTACTTTATATATTTTTTTTTTACTATGTTTAAATTTTTATTATTATGTTCTTTTCCCCTTGGTTCAGTGTCTGAGCTCATTTTAATATGTTGGCTTCCAACTTGCAGGAGATGTAGGCTCAAATTGGGCCTCAGTTTCGGGAAGAACTTCAGCGCCATTATCTTCCTACATCACTGGTAATTTTATTACTGATACATTTCCATTTACAGCATTATATAATCCGACTATCTACTTGGATTTACATTTTCCTAGCTATGGAAGAGTCATTATCACGAGGGGCCTTATTGTTATTGGATTTGATGCTGTCACACGTAAGATACGAGTTGTATGGCCACTATGCATCATAAATGTTTCAAAGCAATATAAGATGATCATTTGGCTAAACTACTATGTGAATCAACAAATTATCTCTTTTCTGGGAAAAGGTAGCATAGCTGTTGTGCAAAGGATATATTCGGTAATTTGTTTCATTAAGTGGGGAGGAATGTTTTCATACAGTTGGTATGTAAACGATACTTCTGGAGTCTGTTCATACAAAAGTGTAGAATGGTGCATTATTGATGTTTAGCCAAATGGATTTGTCTGATAAAAATGCCCACTTTGCTTTGTGAACTTAAATGTTGTGGCACTTAAAACAGTTTATCAGGATTAAGCAAGTGATTAATGCGGTTAGGACCTTTTCCCATTTACGTTTACCAAACCAGTTACTTGATATTATGAGTCTGATGTTTACTATTTCCAAAGATAGCCTGAAAGTTAAAGGGACCGGTTAACTTCATGAGTTAACCGGAGGGAGTATAAAGCAATGCTTCTCTTATCATATTGGGTTGAATGAATATACATTCACTTAATAGTTGTTTGGTAACTTTCATAATTTAAGGGGACTTATCATATTGACATTTGGATCTCATAGATATTATCTTTCCCTTTATAAATCCATTGATATACATCAGAACAATCATTTAGCGTATTGAATGATTCGGCTTGGAAGATTAAAATTTAAGTGATAAAATGAGTTGCCTTTAGGAATGCGACATTTATTTTAGGACTTATCAAAAAGGAAAGTGTGACATTTATTATGGGATGGAGGGACAGCGTGTATATATATATATACTCCCTCCGTCCTGCACTCAAGGGTTCATCTTTCCTTTTTGGTTCGTCCTGCACCAAGAGTTCATTTCCATAAATGGCAAGTTTTTGAATATATTTATACCCTTATCAACTCCATATATTTACAAAAACCATTCATTATACCCTTATACATTCTATCTCCTATTCCCTACCACACATTTAACTACTATTCCTCCCACTCATTCTCTCTTCTATTAAATATTTTTAACTTTTACATTCTATCTCCTATTCTCTACCATATATTTAACTTTTACATTCTCTCTCCTATTCCCTACCACACATTTAACTACTATTCTCTATCTCATATTTAACTTTTATTCATTTTTTAAAAAATTCTTAAGAAGCGTGAAATCCACTCCATATACCCATGATGCAGGACGGAGGGAGTATATATATATATATATATATACTCCCTCCGTCCATTTAGTTGGTTCGCGATTCTATTGTTCTCACGTAAATTAAGGAGGAAATATTATATTGAAAGTGTTGTGAGTGTGAAAATAAAATAGGAGAGAGAATGAGTGGAGGGAATAGTAAATTATAATGGTGTTGTGAGTATTAAAATAATGTAGGAGAGAGAATGAGTGGAGAGAATAGTGATTTAAGGTTTCCATTTTAGGAAAGAAACAAAGTGTGAACCATGTAAATGGACGCCCAAAATAGAAAGTGTGAACCATGTAAATGGATGGAGGGAGTATATATATATATATATAGTTAGCATGCGATTTCAGTTTTCCCACGTCTTTCTCTTTTCATACCGTCTCCCTTTCCATACTGATCCGTGCCAGTGGCACGGGCATTTGAGTACTAGTCTAATATACAATACAAGAATGACTTAACTGCCTCTTAGCCTTGGATAAGTGATGGCTAGGATTTAAAATTGGGAAAATGATCCGACGGCCCAAAATTATCCCTCCCTCCATCAGAACTGCCCGTAACTGTCCACCTCTCCAATTCATCGCCTCCCACCCCAATCGTCACCTGTTCTCCTCCATTTTCTCCTCCACCTCCGCCGCCGCACCAACAGCCAATCTCTCTCCGTCATTCCCTATCGTTTTCCTCCGTCGCATCGCTTCCGGGACCCACTCTTCCCTTTCCCAAAAAACATAGGCATAAACAAAGGATTCCATCGTCACAACCAAAGCAGTCACCGCCGCCTTCTCCCTCGCCTTCTCCATCTCCATCGTCTCAAAGCCTTCGATCGCCTCCTCCTTTACAAGAAACCCTGGCGCACAATCCAAACCTCTCCTGATACAACGGTTACCCCCAGCGGTTACTCCTCTTCTTCCAAAACCGGTAACTCATTAACGAAAAGAAAACACATTCGCAATCTAGAAAACAATCGTTGTCGTCGTTCCTTGCGTCTCATTGAGATCCCAGGAGTTGAAATGGGGTAGGATTGATTCTCCAAAGGTACTACTCAATTTGGTTCTTTTCAATTTCCAACTTTCCTGAATTTGTATACCCTTTTCTAAGCGTGCTAGTGAAATTGCTTATTGCATTTATGGATGATGTTTTGAAGGATTAACTAAATCTAGGTTTGGGGTTTAATTGTTCAGGCTGATTGATAGGTTCTGATTTGTGTTTTTTTCTAGATAGTGTGTTGAAAGTAAAATCTTTATCCACTCCACCACAGGCAGCATACAACTTCGTTGGGGGTCTTGATGTACTGTCTCCTAATTTTTTTTTAACTTTTAATTTTGAGATATGAGTGATAGCATTTTTTATATACAATGCTGAAAAAATTAAGTAATTAGAAATACTTTTACAAATTCTAACAATATTGTCATTAATATTTTTAAGGAAGATATCATGACCCAGGCAATTCCTAACCACTTTTCTGAGGTGGGTGGATGCTATTTTTCTACAACTTCAATTTTT
Source organism: Adenophora triphylla var. japonica (assembly GCA_022495995.1). Lineage (NCBI taxonomy): Eukaryota > Viridiplantae > Streptophyta > Magnoliopsida > Asterales > Campanulaceae > Adenophora > Adenophora triphylla. The sequence continues at coordinate 74,986 of JAFEMH010006000.1, forward strand.
ACCCTATCAAGTATCCACCTCAATTCCCTTAGAAGAGATCTTATGACCAAGAACAATGCCTTCCTTCACCATGAAGTGGCACTTTTACCAGTTAATCACCAAATCAAAGGTCTGAATAGATTAAACAATGATAAGAATGGTAGGAAATTCTAAGAGGTTCTAGCAACCTTTGGACAAAAAGAGGATCACGTCATCCACAAATTGCAGTTAGGACACCATATAGCATAAGTATTATAGCTTTGCACGAAAGGAACAGGATCATATCCAATCCGGTAGAACACAGTAGTTTAGTGCCCCCAAGGAATGGGATCATATGGGCAACCAAAAACTGGATTTCAACCAATCAAGAAACAAATATATCATTTTAATTTATCAGTTCTGAATAGATAATGGTAAAAATTTACATCACAGTAAAAATTACTAACCGCCAAGCCAAAGAACGACTACGATTGAACCTCACAAAAATTGATATGATGCCTTAAAATTAATCCATACATTTAACCCTAACTGCCTATTAAAAACTGACTCTTCCCTTACTCCCCAGCATTTGCAGATTCCCACTCACCAATAGTTGCAGATCAATTCGTGAGTTGATAGAATTAGTCATTTTATTTTATTTTTCTTTCAGTATAGCATTTTCTGGTGATGCATATTGCTGAGGTAAAACGGCAAAAGGTTTGTAGTTCAAAAGTTTTATAGTGTTGAAGAGAAGAAGGTTGTCCAGCCATTACTGAAGTCTGAGGGTAGTTGATAAAGCATCAAATACAGACTTATACAGATATGATTGAATGTTGTATTCAGGTTTATGCCCTTTGTATGGTAATGTCATTTGTTGTAATATTTTTGTTTTCCTATTTTTATTTTTGGGCCTCTTATATTTGTTTGGAAAAGGTGCTGGAAAAAAAAACAAATAGGAGAAGTGTAATGACCCTAACCCTAGGCACAATTTTAGTATAATATTATATATGCTTTTGATATCATTGTTCATATACGTGTTCATTTTTATATACTTGATTCCTTATATTAGGATAAAATGATAGGCAAATAAAATAATGCTCTAGGAAAATATAAAAATAGGAAATAGATAAAGAGTAAGAGGAGGTAAAATGGGTAAAATAAATAATTGGGATAAAAGGTTTTAAATTAAAATAGGAAAGCCTTAAAAAGGGGGAGGGGCCATACCCTTCCCCCTAATTCACTCATCCTCCTCTCCCCAATAGTCAAAACCCCATACCTTCCTTACTTCCTCTTTACTTTTCCCCATACTTCCTCTAACCTCCTTCATCATCCTCCCTCATCTTTCTCTTACAATTTCCATGGAAAAGCAACCTTGAAGCTTCACCTTCTCAAGTTCCTAGAGGAGTCATTACTTCTTCATTTGTCAATCCGGGAGTACTTTTGTAATCGGGGCATCTAGGGGAGTTTAACAAGCTCAAGAAATCCATAATCCATCTCCTACTCCAAGGTGAGTTATTATGACCTTTCCCTTCATTAAATGCTCATGATCTCTTATTGTTGTTCTTGCTATGATGGTAATTGTTTAAATGTTTTGGAACCCTCTTGAAGTTGGGAAATTGATAAATGACATGGATGGATACTCTTGTTCTTAGAAGTTGATTTAGAGTGTAAGAAGTGGGTGGAGATTCAAGGGAAAAATGATTTAAGTTTAAGTCACTTTGGGTTTCATGGTTTAGTATGAAATGTTTGAAGTTAGTAAGCCTTCTAAGTTGGTCATTTAGTAAGTTTGGGTTGTGTTGGTTCAGCTGCCAAATCTGGGGAAAAAGCCTCGTGGGCGGTCGCCCATGTGGTCTGGGCGGTCGCCCATGATCACAGCAACTATCCCCATTTCTTACCATTATTGAGCGGTCGCCCATAGCCCCTCTTGGGCGGTCGCCCATGTCTTCATGAGCGGTCGCCCACGACTCCAGTAGCTACCCTCCCTTTTATCCTTGCTTGGGCGGTCGCCCATATCCCTTTGGGCGGTCGCCCATGTCGGCAGAATCTTGTTCAGTTCCTTGTCTTGCTAAATTCGTACTAGCAACCTCCTAGCATGATCCTTAATCCATATTAAGTAGTAGAATTTAATCCAACCGGATATGAATTAGTTCTTTTGGCTTAGACTAAAGTAGTTCACTTGGAAAATAGACCTTGAACCTTTATTAAGTTTATTCGAGGTTGTATAATGACTTTGTAGGGATTGTTTATAAGACATAGTGGCCTTACTTGCCCCATATACTTGGTGATTGGTTTGGATAGTGTAGAAACTATATGTCACACTATTGTGTTAACTTGGGAATGTGTATTTATCACATTGTTTCGTTATTATTCAAGTGTGGATATGATTATCATATGGTTGTATTATTATCCCATTTGTGGAATTATTGATTATACTGTTACTCTACTTGAATGCATATTCATTGATGGTGCTATGCTTAGTGTATTACATAAATGTTACACTATGATATTGATTGAACATGAGTATATTTTACCATGTGGCTACATTGCTTATCCCCTTTGTGGATTATATTTCAAGTATCTATTATGTGCTTGAACGTGTTATATTTTATGTGATTGGGGGGTATAATGGAATTCAATCAATTATTGATTTGTTCTCTAAGTGATTGAAGGTCCATCATACCTGTGACCTCTCCCCCTCTGCGGCCACAGACTGGGGTATAGCATCTGTATTGAGCCGAAAGCCTTACAGAGTTGCTACTATCTTATTTGGTTCCCTGAAAAATGGGTCTTATAAGATGTGAATATGCCTAAGCAGTTCACAGGAGATGATGAGTTATAATCATAACTGTCTCGATTTATGTAAGTGTTAATAGTATTTTCTATTAGTAAATTATATATTATCTATTAGTAAATTATAAATTATTTAGTTAAATAAATATTATTTTCTACCATAGTGTATAATGTATTTTTTTTTCAGGAAGAGTATGATAGGCAGGCTCGTGAGGAGGCTATTGAAGAAGGAAGTTTGGCTCCTGAGAGCACCGAGCGGCCCGCCTTTCGTGAAAAGCTTTGGGCGGCCATTGTCCTCCGAGACAAGCAACCAAAGGGAGACCGCTTGCCTGGATTCGGAGGACATGGTGCGGGGTATTTTAACATGCCATTCTGCAGCCCTACTACGCAATACTTTTCATCTTCTTCCTCCGGCGGTAGTCATCATGTGGATCAAGAAGCGTTTGATGATCGGGTCAACAGAGAGGTTGAGAGGCGAGTGGAGATGATCCGCAGCCAGGTACAGGCCCAGTGGATGCGCGGGTGGAGGCGCAGTGGAGGCCCATGTGCACCCGCATGCAGACCTAGGTTTCACCCAGTGTGCAGAGGCTAGTGGAGCAACAAACTTGAGCAACGCATGCAACAATACTTGGCTACCATGAATTTGCAATCACACGCCCACAGCCCACGTAATAGCGGTAACGCTTCTGATGAATCAGTTGGTCAATACCTTAGGCGAAGTGGCGGTGGTAGCGGTAGCGGTAGCGGCAGCGCTCGTGGTCGGGGTTGTGGTTGATTGACATTCATTTTATTTGGCTGGCATATAATGTAAACAAATATATTTTGTTTCCCTTTCCCTTCCCTTCCCTTTTCCTCAAACGAAACAATTTCCTTTTCCCCTTTTCCCCTTTCCCCTTCCCCTTTTCCCCTTTCCCCTTCCCCTTTTCCCTTCCCCTTTTCCCTTCCCCATTACCCCTTATCCCTTTCCCATTACCCCTTTTCCCTTTGTTTGTAGTTTGTTTGTGTTTCTTTTATAATGGGATTTGTTTAAAACAAGTTTGACAGGTTTATCCCTTTCCCATTACCTTTTTTCCCTTTGTTTGTAGTTTTTTGTAGTTTCTTTGTAGTTTGTTTGTTGTTGGGATTTGTTTAAAACAGGTTTGACAGTTTACAGTGGTTTAATAATAAAATGTAATTTTTTTTAAAATTCAAGCTAAATTACCGACGGAAATTTCCGTCGATAAATTAATAAAAAAAAATAAATACTAATTTTCGGCGAAAATATCCGTCGGAAAATAATAAAAATTAAAAAAATAAAACTCATTACCGACGGATATATCCGTCGGTTTACGGTTAAGATTACCGACGGACATATCCGACGGTAAATTTTATGGATTCCGACGGTTATAACCGTCGGTAATGGTTTTATTTACCGACGGATTATTCCATCGGTAACCTCCGGCAATTGCTCCGGTTAACCGGCCGGCATTACTCATTTCCGACGGACGGTTCCCGGCGGAATTTCAGATTTTCCGGCGGACAATCCGCCGGTATATCCGGCGAAATTTGTCCGTCGGTATTACCAACCAATTATTTCCGACGGAACCCGACGGACGAATTCCATCGGTAATATACATTTACCGTCGGAAATGTGAAATTACCGACGGAAATTTCCGTCGGTAAAAGGCCTGTTTCTAGTAGTGAGTTTAACGATGAATGGAAATTGGAGTAGAGGTGTTATGCATTTATGTGGGAAAAAGAAAAGGCGTTTCTCCTTTATGAAAATTATGAAAAATGAAATGCCTGTTTGAATTTTCAATTTGTTTTCTAGTCTAAGTCGATAGGTGTTCTTCCTTCCTCCATTGATGCCGGTGAAGACAGTAATAGTCGATTTTTATGTTCTAACAAGGTACTTGCACGGTACAAATGCCCAAGAAGATACTCGTCTACTCCACTATTTATCTTAATATATATATATATATATATATATATATATATATATATATATATATATATATATTGTTATATGTAGTAGTATTCACATATAATACTTGGTCATCTCCCATATTGAGTTTGTAAACAAACCTTTCATTCATGGTATAAAGTCTTATTCTTCATTTCTTGTTTTCTTGTGTCTTCTTTATCCCACATGGGATTACTACTAAAACTTGTGGAGCTAAACTTGTTATATAATAGCTAAGTTTGAAGAGTTCCTATAAGCTTGCTTGAGCTTCCCTCTATTATGGGAAAATATCAAGTATGGCTTAAAGTTTTGAGTATTATATTATTATATATATATATATATATAATATATATAAGAAAGAAAGAAATAAATTAATTAATTTACATATTAATTAAATCTTAATACCGGTTATGGTATTAAGGAGGGAGGAAGTATATCGCTTTAAATGTTTAGGGTTGTAACTCTTTGAATGGTCATTTACAAAAGAGTATGACTGCTCTCGGAGGGGCACGCCCGGATCGACCGTGCAAGGCAAAGAGCACGCCCGTGCAAGTACGGAGCGGCCGTGCCAATTTTGCTGACACGCCCGTGCAAAAGCATGGAGCGGCCGTGCAACTTTGGTGACACGCCCGTGCAGCAGGCACTGGCCGTAAAAGTTGTGTCTTTTCAAGACGACAACACCAACTCTATAAATAGGGCTGGTCTCCTTGGAACTGAATAATCATAGAGAAATCACTGAGTTAATTACTTCCTGAGTCTTTCTTCTTAACAAATCTATTCTTCGAGTCAAACAGCTTAAAGCTTCGATTATTGTTCCCGAGTTATTCAAAGGAGTGTAACTTTGAATAAGAGTGTGTAGGTTTTGTATCCTGGAGGTGAAATTCGTTGAGACCATTACACCATAGTGGGATGAATTAAATACCTTAAAGATAACATCTTTTGGTGTGCCTAACCTACTGATTCCCTACCCACAATTGAGTCATATACAACAGTTTTAAGGTATTTAAATTTCGTATAGATGGAGTCAGTTTTAATGAAGGGACAGTTACCCGGCGTATAAGTTAGAGAGGCTAAATGGGCTGAACTACAAGCGTTGGAGCTTGAAGATGGAATACCTTCTCACCATTGCAAAGGTATTCTACGTGCTATGTGATCCTTGTCCAAAGGAGAATGAAAATGATAAAGCAACCGAGGCACAGAAAACCGAGGCTGTTGAAAAAGTGAAGAAATGGAAATCGGATGACTTCATTTGCCGATTCACCATTCTCGCAAGCATTGAACAACACGTTGTTCAACGTGTTCCAAATACACAAAACCGCCGCCGAAGTTTGGTTTGCAATCAAACGAAGGTATGTCAATGAAGATGCTGTAATAAATCCTTTTGGTTAATAAATTTGTTGAATACAAGATGGTAGACTCGAGGCCTGTCATTGATCAAGTTAATGAACTCAATGACATAGCCATCGAATGTGCCGATGCGGGTGAACCCATTTCGAGACATTCCAAGTTTCAACCATCATTGGTAAACTTCCACCTTCTTGGAAAGATTACCAAAAGAAATTGAAGCATAAGAAGAAGGCCATCACCTTAGATGAACTTCTTCACAGGCATCCAAATTGAGACCGAAAGTCTCAAACGTGATGGCTCAATTTCCGAGAAGATTGATGGTGTAAACTATGTGGAAAATAAAAATGTTGCCGAACTTCCAAGTGGAAACCAAGGAAAGTTCAAACGGAAAAACAACTTTAAAAATGATGGAAATGGTAAGGCTAAGAAAAAGCGTAAGAGTTCTTGCTATGTTTGTGGTAAAACAAATCATTTGGCTAAGAACTGCTATTACCGCAAAGGACAACAGAAAGATGAACAAGCAAATGTAGTTGAGAGCAACTTCATTAGCATGCTTTCCGAAATCTGTCTAGTCAACAATGTCGACTCAGATTGGTGGATTGATTCAGGGCTACATGTCATGTAACTCCAAATCAAAGCTTGTTCAAAACTTATGAAGAAGTGAAAGAGCCAAAAGCAGGTTTATATGGGAAATGCTTCTACAAGCGAGGTCTTGGGCATAGGGACCATTATTCTCCCCTCACTTCGGGAAAGACTCTTACTTTGAAAATGTGTACCATATTCCCTCTATGAGGAAGAATCTTGTATCCGTTCCTAAATTGGACGAAAATGGCTTTAAAGTAACCTTTCGCGCCCAACAAGTGAATATCACTAAAAATGGGACGTTTGTTGGAAAGGGCTACATTAAAGACCAAATGTATTTATTGAGCATTGATAATAAAATTACCAGTTCTTCTTACTTTGTTGATTCTAATTTTAATGTTGAAAAGCATGATTTTTGGCATTCTAGATTAGGACATATTGGTATGAATGCAATGAGTCGTATGATTAAATATGAGTATATTCCTAAATCTTCGACTATTTATTCTATGAATAATTGTGAATGTTGCGCTCAATCTAAGTTGACTAAAACATCTTTTAAAAGTGTAGTAAGATCAACTAGGTTACTTGAGTTAATTCATACCGATATTTGTGACAACAAAGATATTTTGACAAGAGGTGGAAAACGTTATTTTATTACGTTCATTGATGATTTTTCTAAGTTTGCATATGTGTATTTACTTAGAACAAAAGATGAAGCTTTTGACAAGTTTAAAATTTTCAAAGCCGAAGTTGAAAATCAAACCAATCTAAGGATAAAACGATTAAGATCGGATAGAGGTGGTGAATATTTCCCAAATGAGATGATTTCATTTTGTCAACAAAATGGAATTGTTAGGGAATCTTCAGCACCTAATACTCCACCGCAAAATGGAGTAGCCGAGAGGAAAAATCGATCCTTAATGGAGATGGTTAGTGCCATGATTATAAATTCAAAATTACCAATGAGCTATTGGGGAGAGGCACTATTAAGTTCTGTTTACATTTGTAACAGAATTGTGAATAAACATATGAAAACTCCATACGAATTATTTAATGGGCGTAAGCCTAATATTTCACATTTAAAAGTATGGGGTTGTGTTGCATATGTTTTAGATGCAACTTTGAAAAGAAATAAACTTGGGAGCAAAAGCCGTGAAATCTATATTTATTGGTTATTCTTCAATAAGCAAAGCATATAGATTTATGAGAATTAATGACAATCGTGTGTTTGAAGCTACGCGTGCTATTTTTTATGAACATTTGAACATAAAAAGTGTAGACAAGGTAGATATAAACCATGAATTGTCAAAAGAACTTGAAGTAGAAAATGCATCAAGTTCACATGATAATGGTGATGCCATTGCTAATGATGAAAATTTAGACAACAATGAAAATGATGAAATAGTTGAGTTAAGGAGAAGCAAAAGACAAAGAATTGAAAAGAACCTTGGTCCTGGCATGTTTACATATATGTTAGAAGAGGATCCTAAAACTTTTCAAGAAGCTATGTCTTTGTCTGATTCGAACTTGTGGAAAAGAGCCATGGATGATGAAATCAAATCTATCCTTGATAATGAAACATGGACTCTAGTCAATCCTCCTCCTAATACTAAACCTATTGGTCGTAAGTGGGTTTTGAAAAAGAAACTCAAAACCGATGGTACTATTGATAAGTACAAGGCAAGATTAGTAGCCAAAGGTTATAGTCAAAAAGAAGAAATTGACTATTTCAAACATTTTCACCGGTCACTAAATTTACATCAATTAGAACTATGTTTGCTATAGCATCCGCCTATGGACTAGAGGTTCATCAAATGGATGTTAAAACAAAGATTCTTAAATGGAGATTTAGATGAAGAAATTTACATACAACAACCCGAGGGTTATGTCTCTAAAGGAGAAGAACATAAAGTATGTAAATTGAAGAAATCTCTATATGGACTTAAACAAGCACCAATTCAATGGTACAAGAAGTTTAAGCAAGAAATTCGAAAGTTTGGTTTTTAAGAGTAGTAAAGTAGAAAGTTGTGTTTTTACTAAAGTTACTCTTAATTATAAAGTTGTTATAACTTTATATGTTGATGACTTGCTAATATTTGGTTACGATATTAATTGTATTAATGAGACAAAGAACTATTTAAAGCAAGTGTTTGACATGAAGGACTTAGGTCCAAAAGAGATGTCATTTTGGGGGTTAAGGTTATCAAAAGGACAAAACTTACATATTAACTCAATCACATTACATTGAGGAAATATTAAAGAAGTTTAATTATTTTGATTGCAAAATAAGTAAAAGTCCTATTGACCCTCATATGAAGTTAGTTCCAAATAAAGGCGAGGCCGTAAATCAAGGAGAATATGCCAAGATAATTGGTAGCATAATGTATGTGGTTAATCATACAAGACCTGATCTTGCATGTGCAATTGGCATACTTAGTAGATTTACAAGTAATCCAAGTGAAGAACATTGGACGGAACTAAAAAGAGTACTAAGGTACTTAAAATTCACAATAAACTATGGCTTACATTACAAGTGTAATTCACCTATACTTGAATGTTATAGTGATGCAAATTGGGCATCGTATGTAACCAACTCCAAATCAACGAGTGGTTGGTTATTTACTATTGGAGGAGCCATAGTTGCTTGGTCTTCAAAAAGACAAACATGTGTTGCTTTGTCTTCTATGGAATCGAGTACATAGCCATGTCAATGGCTAGTAAAGATTTAATATGGTTTAGAAGATTTCTAAGAACCATACCATTTATTGATTCTAAGAAAGGAGCCACAACTTTGTATTGTGATAATCAAGCTGCCATATTTAATACAAAGAATGAGAGAATATCAAATCATAGTAAACACATTGCTATGAGATATAATCATATTAGAGATATGGTTAAAAAGGGAAAGATAGCACTTGAGTATCTTCCTACAAATCGGATGTTAGGCGATCCACTAACAAAATCTTTATCAGGGGATAAAATTACAAAGGTCATGAGAGATATGGGACTTTTACCGGTCTAAACAATGTCTTAATTGAAACCAACTTTATCTTAAGGTACAAGTCATAGTTTTGTCACCTTATGTTTAAAGTTAAAAGGCAATTCAATATTAGACATTGGTGAAATGGAAACTTTGATACATTTCGAGTGCATAACTTAAAAATAGTGGGGTGTCACTATTTGAAAGTTTCATATCCTGACCTATGCACTTTCATTACCACAACAAGATTAGGATGGATTCAAAATCCTTAATAGACTTATAGCTTTCATAGAATGCGTTGTGGACATTCTCGATAAGTCTACCTATACAAGTAAAGAAGTGAGAGGCCGCTTCTTATGGATTACTCCGGTAAAATTCCTAGAGTACTTGTGAACACCAGGATTAAGCACAAGGCCCAACTACAAGGTGCTGCCAAGATCAAAAGGAACATGAAATCATACATAACGAGGATATGTCTCCCTAAGAGGTTTCACATTCAACCATAAAGTTTAAGGCTCGTCCACTTAATGGGTATTCGTTATGTAAAGAAGCTGAAATTGTTTAGTGTCATTATATGTAAATAAGTGGGGGATTGTTATATGTAGTAGTATTCACATATAATACTTGGTCATCTCCCATATTGAGTTTGTAAACAAACCTTTCATTCATGGTATAAAGTCTTATTCTTCATTTCTTGTTTTCTTGTGTCTTCTTTATCCCACATGGGATTACTACTAAAACTTGTGGAGCTAAACTTGTTATATAATAGCTAAAGTTTGAAGAGTTCCTATAAGCTTGCTTGAGCTTCCCTCTATTATGTGAAAATATCAAGTATGGCTTAAAGTTTTGAGTATTATATTATTATATATATATATATATAATATATATAAGAAAGAAAGAAATAAATTAATTAATTTAAATATTAATTAAATCTTAATACCGGTTATGGTATTAAGGAGGGAGGAAGTATATCAGTTTAAATGTTTAGGGTTGTAACTCTTTGAATGGTCATTTACAAAAGAGTATGACTGTTCGGAGGGGCACGCCCGGATCGACCGTGCAAGGCAAAGAGCACGCCCGTGCAAGTACGGAGCGGCCGTGCCAATTTTGCTGACACGCCCGTGCAAAAGCATGGAGCGGCCGTGCAACTTTGGTGACACGCCCGTGCGGTGAGGCACCGGTTCGTAAAAGTTGTGTCTTTTCAAGACTTACACCAACACCAACTCTATAAATAGGGCCGGTCTCCTTGGAACCGAATAATCATAGAGAAATCACCGAGTTAATTACTTCCCGAGTCTTTCTTCTTAACAAATCTATTCTTCGAGTCAAACAGTTAAAGCTTCGATTATTGTTCCCGAGTTATTCAAAGGAGTGTAACTTTGAATAAGAGTGTGTAGGTTTTGTATCCTGGAGGTGAAATTCGTTGAGACCATTACACCATAGTGGGACGAATTAAATACCTTAAAGATAACATCTTTTGGTGTGCCTAACCTACTGATTCCCTACCCACAATTGAGTCATATACAACATATATATATATATATATATATATATATATATATATATATTTTGGAGAGAAAGATGAAGGAGTAGTGTGTGGAGGAGTAGTGTGTGAGTGTGTGTGTAAGAGAGAGTATATGAAAGAAAATTCTTTCTATTGATTTTAAAAGCGTTATTCGAAGCGTAATACAAGCTCTCCTTATATAGATGGAGAGAGGACACTATTACAGACATTTGTCCATTCTGGACACCTGTCCATTCTGGACACCACTCCTTTACAAAAGAAATAAAACAAACAACTTTTACAAAAGTAATGGACATTATTGAAGCCGGGTACACATTGGGCCCTATCGTCACTATCAATAATGACTTTCCTAAAAGAAAACAAACTAATTTACTTTACTTTAATAAAGCAAGATTCTTGCTGTCTAAAGCAATCATTTTGCCTTAGCTGGGGATTTCCCCTTCGCTGCAGCCTTAGCTTGCTGAGATATTGCCTCTATTAGGGAGTCCCAAATATCTTCTTGGGTTGGCTCGAAATTTGAGCCTCTCTGCCAAACAATTGAAAGTATTAATGGAGTCAAGTGATCCATGTGATGACACTTTGTTTTCATAGAGTCATCATCCTTTCACGATTGGGAAATGCCGAGAGGAATTGGTTCTTCATGTGATCCCGAACCTTCACCATGATTTTTTTTCTTCGATTCTTTAGGATATTTTTTGAAAATAATTTTTGCATCGCTCATTGAGTCATGTTGGAAGCATTGTTCCTTGGGACCTTTATTATGGTCATCATTAACAACAGTTTGAATATTAACTGTTAATTTACAAATATCTTCAGGAGTCATTCTACTCCACCATTTGAAAAAGAAATTTCTTTGTAAAATTGGAATATCAAGATTATCATAAGCGATGGATATTGTCCATCTCCAAATCCATGGAATTTGGAATTTTGCAAAGAATAAGAACAGACATTGTCCATAAATCAATTTTTCTGTTTGCAATTTTGCAACTAGTGGACTATTGTCACACCAAGGATTATATAAATCCATAATTTCTTTTGGCAATATTTCTAAAGAAGGGCCAAATTTTGACCACCAGTAGTAAATCCAATTTGGAACTGGTTTTTCCAGAATTTCTGGATTTATTGAGAAAAACCAAAAATGTTTGTTCTTGGGGTTTTGATAATAAAATACATTTGAAAAGGCTTGGATATAATCCCAATAATTATAAAAGAGATATTTCCCTTCAGCTATCTTTATAGCTTTTTCCCCATTGGGGTTTAATCCCCATTCTCTAGGGAGCAATATCTTATTGATATGGCATTTGCTGTAGTTTATAAAACTTTCATCACTATTATTATTATAATGATGAGTAATAGTTACTGATTCAGTAACTTTTAGCAAGATTTCCAAATTAGGTCTTGCTTGCCCATTGAGGCCTGGGTAACCTCTCGATTCGAGGTATCTGGTCTTAATTGACCATGCATCATTCCTGGTTATTTTGAGGTCTTCATCCTCAATGAACATCACAAATTCTGTGATAGGATTCTCAAAATATTCTTGCTCCTGAGTATTCTCAGTAATTACAATTTCTTTGTAAGATATTATCTTACTAGATGATGAGGAAGCTAATTCTTCCCTTTTTGATGAGGAGGAAGCTAATTCTTCCCTTCTTGGTGGTGCAGGTAATTGCTGCACATTCCTTTGCCTTGATTGGCATACTGTCCAGTGTCCAATTAGAGGAACAGTTGGTAATTCTTGACGGGGTAATATATTGTTACTCCCATTTCCTCGACCACGGCCATTACCGCGACCTCTTCCCCTATTAGGGGTTGTGATTTTCCCTGTAAGAATTCTCGGGTTAAATAATCAGCAAGAGAATTATTTTCTCCTCTTTTATATTGAATATCAAATTCAAAGGCAGATAATTGAGCTTGCCATCCTGCAAAGATTTGCTTTGCTACAAGATTTTTAACATCCTTTTCAATAATAGATTTTACTGAACTGCAATCAATTCTTAGTAAAAGTTTTTGATTTAATAAATCATCTTGAAATTTTGAAATACATTTAATTACAGAAAGCATTTCTTTCTTAATAGTTGAGTATTTCAACTGAGTGGGATTCCATTTTCTCGAAGTAAATCTGACTAACATTTCTCTCGAACTCTCAGGATTCACTTGTTTTAAAATACCTCCATATCCTATATCGGAAGCATCTGTTTCTACTATTTTAAAATAATTTGGATTTGTCAAAGACAAACAAGGTAAACATTTAACCTTAGATTTAATTACCCTGACTGCTTGAGTATGTTCCTCAGTCCAAGGTTTAGGATTCTTTTTTAATCTAGAATACAGTATAGCTGTATCTTTAGCCAAATTAGCATAATAGTCTGAGATGTAATTTAGACTTCCTAAAAATCTTTGTAATTGTTTTGTGTCATTTATGACATCAGGAAATTTAGAAGCAAATTCAATACTCCTGTTTATAGGAATAATTTTTCCTTGATCAATATTATGACCTAAAAATCTAACTTGGGTTTGAAATAATTTCATTTTTGGTGCAGATACCACCAAACCATTATGAATTATCAAATTCTTAAATATTTTCAAATGTTTAAAATGTTGTTCAATTGTTTTTGAAAATACTAAAACATCATCAATATACACCATTATAAATTCTGTGTAAGGATTGAAAATATCATTCATAATTTTCTGAAATTCAGAAGGAGCATTTTTTAATTCAAAAGGCATAACATTCCATTCATAATGTCCAAATGGGACAGTAAAGGCAGTTTTATACCTATCAGATTCACTAATTTGAATCTGCCAATATCCAGATTTCATATCGAATTTAGAAAAGAGGGAAGCCTTAATCTTTTCTAATAAATCTATTTTATTCGGAATTGTATATGTAATCCATTTTAACACTTCATTAAGTGGTTGATTATTGATTTCTAATTTAGGAATATCAATATTCCAAACTCCAATTTCTTTTTTAAGAAAACATAATTGTTTGTCTTTATTTAAAAAAATATCCCTTACTTCATTAAGCATACGGGTCTGAGGATCTGTGATAAATTCAAATATAACTTCTTTACCATCTATTATGGTAGATATTCCTGTTGGGTCAATATTAATTATTGGCATAATTTTATGAAGAAAAGGAGTTCCCAATATAATTCTATGGGTAAGACCTTTTACCATAATAAAAGAAGTAGGTAAACAAATATTTTGATTACAAATATAAGCATCAGATAATTTGCATTTAACTCTTAGTTTATCTCCTCCTGCTTGGGTAAGAGATTGAGTAGTTTTTGAAAAGTATTTAGTAGGAATTATTCCTTCATTTTTCATCCTTAAAGATTGCCGAACCTTTTCAGCAAAAAGATGAGGAAGGCCATCTATAAATTTAGATTTCCAATGGGTAGAATTAGGATTTGTTAATTTATAAACCCTAGATAAAAATGTATCTTTATATCATCTTAAATGGGTTAAAGATGGACATCTTAGATTTTGAAGAAGTGTATGCAACTTCTCAGCAATTGGAATTGTATTTCCTACAAAATGTTGTAGAATAGCAAGACACAAAGTATATATTGCATCTTCTTCAGTAGTAACCATTGTACTACCTGGTTCAGTTTTAACCACTTTTTTATGGTTTCTTATTTCTATTTTTTGTGGTTCCGTAAGATAATGATCCCACCAACCTCTTAATTGTCCTACAAAACCAGTTATAACAAAATTTGCTATGGCAGTATCACTATTGCCATGCTGCTTACACACAGTAGAATACATCATTGTATTACATCTAATATTTGTTTATCATTTAAGCCATCAATGTTCCATTCGTAAATGGCTTTTCCAGAATAAGAATTCTGAAATGGCTCAGGTTCTTCAAAAAGAAGATCTTGAGGCGAGGGTCTTTGATAGTAATATTTATCAAGAGGCTTAGGAGCATAAATTGGATTTAATTCACTAATATTATTATTAGTGTTTAAATCAGCAAACATATTAGTTAACTGATTAATCTCCTCATTCTCTTCTGAGGATTCAGATTGAATTTCAATCTCAGTCTCATCATTTTCAGAAGACTCATTATGTTTTGATGTTCCTTCTTTAGAAAGAACACTGAGATTTAAATCTCTCAATTTTTTTTCTAAAATTTTAACAAACTCATTATTATTATCCTCCATTTTAAATCCTTGCACCGGGATAGGAGGTTGAATCATAGGAACATCTGTTTGAACAGATGAACATGACTCTTCTTGATTCACTTTATTTAATTGATTTAATTGATCAATTATTATCCTCTGTTGATCCATTTGTTTCTCAATTGTATCCTTAATAGAAGTCAATTCTCTTTCTAGTAATACAAATTGATCACCTAAACAGATCAAGTAAGTGTTAGTATAATTTTGAGATTTAACTAGAGTATTTCCTGGAAACGATATTTGTTTCACTTTTGGATTTAAAGTATGTAAAACCTTATAATAAATCCTATAGCATATTGCTATTATTTCACTTTCTTGTTTGAAATTATAACCACTAGTATGAATGGTTAATTGCATAGCATCAAATAAATTACTATCAGATAAAGATAGAGTCAAATTAGAAGATACATCAAAATAAACTGGTCCATGGCATAGACTAGTTTCAATTAAAGCTGCTAAAGAAGGTTTGAAGTCTCTACATCTACCATCTCTAACATATGTCATTATACTAGAATTAACCCCTAATAAGGTCAAGGGTTTGCAGACAATTTGCACTAATCCTATATGGATAAATTTATAATTTCTAAAAGAAATCAAATCTTTTTTACTCAACAAATTAATTGTTTGAGTATTTTCAGATATTCTAATTGTTTGCTCTAGGGTTTTAATAGCAAACCTAGATCTCATATCAAACAATCCAATATTATAAATTTGATTTGAAGGAACGGATGAAATTACCCATTTGTTCAATTTATCCAAATTTTTAGGATACTCTACTAATTCTGCATTCTTAATTAATTCATCATGATGATCATTATCATCCATATTCATCATTATATATATATATATATACTCCCTCCGTCCCGTAATACTTGACACAGTTACTGTTTCGCACGGGAATTAAGGAAAAAGTAAAAAGGTTGATGTGTTGTGAGTGTAGATAGTTAAGTAGGAGAGAGAATGAGTGGAGAGAATAGTAAATTATAATGGTGTTGTGAGTATTAAAATAATGTAGGAGAGAGAATGAGTGGAGGGAATAGTAAAAATTCTTTGCCATTTTAGGAAGTGTGACTTATCAGTGGGACGCCCAAAATGGAAAAGTGTGTCAAGTATTGTGGGACGGAGGGAGTATATATATATATATATATATATATATATATATATATATATATATATATATATATATATATATATATATATATATAATTATTAAAAATAGTTTACTTCAAATTTTAGAATATAAAAATCAAAAAATATTTTTTAAATATAAGTAATATTATATTTTGGTAACCTCTATTTGACTCACTTTTGTCAAGTTCTAGCGAAATGACAAAAATACCCCTTTAAATGTCACGTGCAAGACACTGTTATGCTCTTCATTAGATTTTTAACGGTTCATCCAAAATTACACCTGATTGTAACAAAAAAACAAACTCAATAACCAACTTGTAACAAATACAAATTCGATAATCAATTGAAACATCTCAACAAACTCAGGTAACTAAAATACAATTTGCCCTTTAAAAAAAGTTAAGTCCAAACTAATGGACCCGGGCCGATGAAGTAACTTACATTAGTCCACTCCCGATTTTTTGAATTAATTCATTAAAAATAAGATGATCTTTTTACCCCTATTCACGAATAAGGGTCATTTATTTGAAAGAGATTTTAATTGCAACTATTGGATATTTAATCCGTTGGATGTATTGAAGTGTTATATAATGGGGCATTTACCAAATAATCCCTCTAAAGAAACAATACTACTTTCTAGGACAATTTATAATTTGCTTAACCATTTAGTCCCTAGCTTAATAACTACACCCTCCCAATATTTTAATAAGTTCACCCTTCTATCATTTCATTAAATCCACTCTCTTTAACAATTTAATTTCTCTCCAACCACCCTCACCTTAGGTCACCCCCTCCCCATCTTCTCCGGTCAACACTTCCGGCAACCATCAACTCCGGCGACCAACTCCGACGACTTTTTCCGGTGTTTTTTTTTTTTTTCGCCGGCGACCTCTCCGGCGACCAAACAACTGAGAACTTAACTTATCAGTAAGTTCTCAGTTGTCAACTAAACTACTAAGAACACAATTAACTCCGACGACTACCAACTCCGGCGATCACCAACTCCGGCGACCTCTCCGGCGACCAAACAACTGAGAACTTAACTTATCAGTAAGTTCTCAGTTGTCAACTAAACTACTAAGAACACAATTAACTCCGGCGACCACCAACTCCGGCGACCTCTCCGGTGACCAAACAACTGAGAACTTAACTTATCAGTAAGTTCTCAGTTGTCAACTAAACTACTAAGAACACAATCAACTCTGGCGACTACCAACTCCGGCGACCTCTCCGGCGACCAAACAACTGAGAACTTAACTTATCAGTAAGTTCTCAGTTGTCAACTAAACTACTAAGAACAAAATAAACTCCGGCGACCAAACAACTGAGAACTTAACTTATAAGTAAGTTCTCAGTTGTTTCCACTAAGAAGCGATTAACTCCGGCGATCACCAACTGCGGCTACCAAACAACTGAGAACTTAACCCATGTTCACTAAGTTCTCAGTTGTCAACTTGAAATACTATTCTAAGAACACTATCAACTCCGGCGACCTCCAACTCTGGCGACCAAACAATTGAGAACTTATCAGTAAGCTCTCAGTTGTTAACAAAACTATTAAAAACACGATTAACTAAGTCGACCAAACAACTGAGAACTTATTAGTATGTTATTGTCAACTAAACTATTAAAAACACGATCAACTCCGAAGACAACCAACTACGGCGACCCACCAACTTGTTAGGCGGTAGAGCCGGGTTTAGGGGCCTAAAGCGCCTAGGCGGGGGCGAGAATTTAGTTATAAATTTAACATATATCTATAATAATTTATATCTCTAATATACAAAAACATTAATTTATATCTCTAATATATAAAAACAAAGCCTTATATATATTAAAGTTGTTAACATATATTTAATTTAATAAAATTTAATCTTAAACTTAATATCAATATTTAAACTCCATGTCACAACAATATACATCATGTATATTATGTTGAATATTATTACAATTGAATTTATAAAGTAATTATTTGAGATTTTAAAAAATGGGAGGTACAGTAGTACATGTACATATAATTGATATTTGGTGACAATTGACTGCTGCCAAAGGCCAAAGGCCAAAGATAAGTACAACCTCCTGTAACACTCTCTCTCTCTCTCTCTCTCTCTCTCTCTCTCTCTCTCAGTGAAGCTCCATTTTTCAAAATAGAATCTCAGTCTCCACATCTCCACAATTGATCTACATCCACATTTGTTTGTTTCGGACGCTTGGCAGAGATCTAGATTTGGCTGGAACTACTTCGGTCCAGCGAAGAGAGGTGGCCGGAGAGAAGTGGGTGATCGGGATGGGAGGTAGAGAGAGAAGGTAAAAAGAGAGGCAGTAGTGTTCTTTCGTGTGCATTTTTCTGGCGGAGGACAGAGGGAAAGACACCGAAGAAGTGAGGAACTTGGAAGAAGGCTTCAGATCTAATTTTTTTCCGGCGTCGGTGGTCAGAATCGTGCGATGAGGAGAGAGGATGACTCACCGAAGAAGTGGGAGGGGTCGCGGAGGATAAAAGGGGTAGACCGGAGTAATATACATGATCGCCGGAGGATTAACTCCGGCGAATGGTGGGTGGCCGGAGGTACGCAGGGAAGTGGTGGTCGGAGAGTGAGAGAGAGATGATAGCCAGAGTAGGAGAGACGGTCGCCAGAATAGGGGGAGGTGGTCGCCGGAGTAGGGGAGGGGTGGCCGGAGTTATGGGTGGTTGAAGGTGGTACGGTAGAGAGAGAGAGTATAGAAAGGGACTGGGTGGGTGGGTGGGTGGGGAGGGGGTATAATTATATCATTTATTAAATTAAGTGAGGGATTATATGGTATGACAAAATATTTTTTAGGATAAGGATGTAGATTAAGAAATAGTGTGTCTTAGGATGTAGATTAGATATTATTGAGGGACTATGGCGTAATTTTCTCTTATATAATATACAGTTTTTTATTGCATAGATCCTAAAGTAACTCTAAAAGTGATGGGTTTTGACCTACATAAGTGATGAATTTTGCAATCCTGATTTAACTGTATAACAATCTGATTTTTATAATAGATTAATTATATTTTATGGTAATACTCCCTCCTCTTAAAATGATTGTCCCATTTGACTTTTTTATTTAACTTTGACCATAAATATATGACAATTTAATTATGTTCATAAAATTCTAAAAATTCCTATTGATTCACCATTAATAATATTATCAACAACAACTTTTAGAATTTCATGAACATGATTAATCTCTCATAAATTTGTGGTCAAAGTTCAACAAAAAAGTCAAATGGGACAAACATTTTGGGACGGAGGGAGTATAAGTTATGTTTATGATAACTTGAGTTATATTGCATTTTGTAGTACACATTTTATCAAGGAAAAATAATACAAATACATCCCCCTGTTTAGTGTATATTAGGACTTATCATTTCGACGAACACAGATGTGTATCTATTTTTAAAGTCATAATAATTAATTTTTATGACTTATATATACCATACGTTATATCATAAACCTTAGGAGCACGATTAAATAAAAACATATAGACATATATTAGAGCAAATGAGCAATATGACAATATGGCCATAACCGTGGAGCAGACTAGCATCAATCACGTGAACTACCCAAATCTTACGGTTGACTTCTTCTTGTTTAGCTTTAATATTTTTCATGTTTAATATTTGGTAGGTTGTATATTTTCCCATAAGGCATGTCTGTTTCCTTATAGTAGAAATTCCTTCCATTTACTAGAGATACCCTACGTGTATATATATATATATGCATGTAACATTGGCCCAAGATTAATACATTAAGCATATTTCTTCAATTCCCATATTTTCATTGTTTTCATGGTATCAAAGCTGGTTTAATAACCCCTACCCTTAAGATCATTTTTCTTCAACCTCAAACCATTCAACCTTGAGTAGTATGGCTGAGCTAAGCCAAAATAAAGCTTTGGATCCTTCGTCTCCATACTATTTGCATCCATCAGACAACCCGGGTGCTGTCATCACGTCATGTATGTTGAATGGGGAGAACTATGATAAGTGGGAGAAGGCATGATGAATGCCTTCAGGGCCAAGAACAAGGTTGGCTTTATCGACGGAACTCTGACGAAATCAACTCAAGACGAGGCGGAAATCAGGGCTTGGGGCGCATGCAATTCAATGATTATCTCATGGATAGTTAATTCCATTGAGAAATCTATCCAGCCAAGTGTGGCCTACATGGATACGGCGAAGCGCTTATGGGATGATCTGAAAGAGCGATTTTCTATAGGAAATGCACCACGTATCCATGAGCTTAAAGCAGCGATAGCCTCTGTACGGCAACAAGGTATGTCAGTGATGTCATATTATACAAAGCTCAAGAGAATGTGGGAAGAACTTGGTAGTTACTATAAAGTTCCAAACTGCACTTGTGGTGCAGTGGATGAGATTTTGAAGGAACGAGAGGAAGAGAAGGTTCATCAATTTTTGATGGGCTTGGAGGATGCAGTATTTGGGACTGTTCGGTCCCAAATACTAGGGATGGAGATTTTGCCATCTCTAAGCAAGGTGTATTCGATGATCACTCGAGAAGAGAGGCATCGATCAGTTGCAAGAGGAAAATAAGAGAGGGTGGAAGTTGTTGCTTTGGCAGCGCAGCATATGATGCGAGGAAAGCCTAATGTTTGGGGCAAGCAACAAACCAATGACAAGCTTTGCTCCAATTGCAATAAGCATGGACATGAGGTCTCTGAATGATTTGAATTAGTTGGGTACCCTCATTGGTACAAAGGGAACAAAGGAGAGCATGGTCGTGGGAAACAAGAGAATGGACGAGGTCGCGTACAAAACACTTGGGGGTCGGGTCGTGCAATTCAAGCAAAAGCAGCCCATGTCAACCAGATTGCGAATTCGTCCGTGAATAATGGAGCAAGTCAATTTGCAATTCCTGGCCTTTCAACATAACAAATCCAATGCTTAGTAAGCTTTTTGGATCGAACCACAGATACTACTGAGAAACTTTCTAGTAAGACTACTACTTGGATCCTTGATAGTGGGGCCTCTACTCATATGACAGGAAGGCTAGATTTGATGAGTGACATTATTGATACTCCTCCCACATCTGTTCTCTTACCCAATGGCATGAAGACCGACACTACAAAGCGTGGTCGAGTCATATTAAGTACAGAGATTATATTGAGTGATGTTCTATATGTACCAAGTTTGAATTGTAATTTAATTTCCGTATGCTAATTAATAAATGAGTTAAACTGTCATGTAACGCTCACTAATAAGCTTTGCGCGATACATGACCACACCTCGAGGAACCCGATTGGAGTGGGTGAGCAAAAAGGGAGGGTCTATCACTTCAAGTTTTTCAAGGAGCAGACAGTTATCAGACGGATGGGGGTAGACCTTCATACGACATGGCATAGGCGTATGGGACATCAATCAAGTCAGAATTTACGATTTATTCCTGCTATTAGTAGTTTGAGTCTGATAATAACGAACCTTGTGAGGCTTGTTATCGAGCAAAACAAACTCATTCTCCTTTTCCTTTAAGCAATAATAATGCAAAAGAATGTTTTGATTTGATTCATGTTGATATATGGGGGCCTTATCGTATTCCTGCATCATGTGGTGCACATTATTTTCTTACAATTGTTGATGATTCTAGTCATGCAGTATGGGTTTTCCTTATGAAAGAAAAGAGTGATGCTCGTCGGTTCTTAATAGAATTTTGACCATGGTGAAAACCCAGTTTGGAAAAGTAATAAAAAGAGTTAGAAGTGATAATGGGTTAGAATTTGAAACAGAATTCTATCAAGAAAATGGCATGATCCACGATACGAGTCTTGTGGACACACCCCAACAAAACTAGAGGGTAGAGCGTAAGCATAGACATATATTGGAGGTGGCTAGAGCTTTACGCTTTCAAGCATCCTTACCAATTGAGTTTTGGGGAGAGTGTGTATTAACTGCTGCACACCTAATAAATCGAACACCCATCACTACACTTCGGGGAAGATCACCACATGAAATCTTGTTTGGAGTGAAACCATCTTACGAGCACATAAAAGTTTTTGGGTGCTTGTGTTTTGCTCATAATAACCCTAGACAAAAGGATAAGTTTGGGAGTCGAAGCAGGCGGTGTATCTTTGTGGGGTATCCATACGGAAAAAAGGGGTGGAGGTTATATGACCTTGAAGAAAATGTTTTCCTTTATTCTCGAGATGTATCGTGTCAGGAAAACATTTTTCCATACACAGAGGTTGCAACTAAGGAGAAACATGCTGGAAATGATGGTTGGATACATCATGATATTTCCCTTGCTGATGATGAGAATTTTGAGGGATGACTTGTTGATGAGCAGCCACAAAATGAGACACATAACCCTAGCATAGACGAGAGGGGGAGTAGTACTGCACTACCCAACAATGCTGAACCGGAACAAGTCAGACACAAGAGGACTACTAGATTGCCTTCACATTTGAATGACTATGTTGCGTATACGAATTGCATTGGAGAAAATCCACATATGGTTCAGAAAACAAGGCTGATTCCCTCTTAATGCCACCACGACATGAAAGGCCCTCAGGTACTCCTTATCCGATTGCTAATTATGTAACGTTTGATAAGTTTTCTCACAGGCATAGGGCATTCTTGGCAGCCATATCATTGCATAAAGAACCTAAAGACTATTTTGAGGCAGTCAAAGATGAAATTTGGTGCAAGGCCATGTCGAAGGAGATTGAAACTTTGGAGGAAAACAAGACTTGGACAATAGAGCACTTACCCCCTGGAAAGAAACCTATTGACTGCAAGTGGGTGTACAAGGTGAAGTATAACTCTGATGGAACAGTGGAACGTTACAAGGCAAGGTTGGTGGCAAAGGGATTCACTCAAATTGAGGGATTAGACTTTCATGAGACGTTCGCACCTGTTGATTTAGAGAGAAGAAATATGAAAGAATTCCTTATGTTTATTACTTGAAAGGCTGTACATATTTATACACTTTTAGGCTATCTATGTTAGGAAACTATCAATCAATCTCCTCTAATTATTCTTCTATAATAATGCTAATCAATCTCCTATAATTATACTATAATATTCAACACTCCCCCTCAAGCTGGAGCGTACATATTGTATGCTCCTAGCTTGTTACAAATATAACTAACTCGAGGACCCGCAAGAGACTTTGTGAAAATATCTGCCAGCTGATCAATTGACTTAACATAATCGGTAGCAATCTCCCTTGAAAGAATTTTCTCTCGGATGAAATGACAGTCAATCTCTATATGCTTGGTCCTTTCATGAAAGATTGGATTAGACACAATATGGGGAGCTGCTTGATTGTCACATATTAACTTCATTTGTTGAACCTTTATAAACTGCAATTCCTGGAGTAATTGCTTCAACCATTTTAGCTCACATGTTGTTTTAGCCATGGCTCGATACTCTGCTTCAGCAGTGGATAGAGCTACAATTGATTGCTTCTTGCTTTTCCATGACACGAGATTCCCCCCAACAAAGATGCATTAACCAGTAGTTGAGCGTCTATCGGATGAACAACCTGCCCAATCTGCATCTGAATAGCCGACCACCTGAGTATGCCCTTTGTTTTCATATAACAACCCTTTTCTTGGCTCTTTCTTGATGTATCTTAGAATACGAATGGCAGCCTCCCAATGACTATCACATGGAGTACTTAGAAACTGGCTGAGAACGCTTATTGGGAACGTAATATCAGGTCGCGTTACCATGAGGTAGTTAAGTTTTCCAATAAGTCTCCTGTATTTGCTCGGATCTGATAAGGGCTCCCCTTGATCAGGTAGAAGCTTAGTATTCGGATCCATTGGAGTTTCTACGGGCTTACAGCTGGACATGCCTGTTTCGTCTAAGATATCCAATGCAGACTTTCTCTGGGAGATGAATACACCATGTTGAGATAGAGTAACTTCTATTCCCAAGAAATATTTCAGTTTGCCCAAATCTTTTGTCTGAAAGTGACCGAATAGATGTTGCTTGAGTTTCTGTATGCCCTCCTTATCATTCCCGATAATCACGATGTCATCCACATAAACAACTAGATAGATGCATCGGTCAGAAGAGAGATGGCGATAGAATACTGAATGATCGGCCTCGCTTCGGGTCATTCCAAACTATTGAACAACTGAACTAAAGCGGCCAAACTAAGCCCCTGGGGATTGTTTCAGTCCATAGAGAGCACGAAGAAGACGACACACCAATCTGGATTTAGACTCCCCCTGAGCAACGAACCCAGGAGGTTGCTCCATATAAACTTCCTCCTCTAGTGCACCATGGAGAAATGCATTTTTGATATCTAACTGATAAAGGGGCCACTGATAAATTGCCGCCATAGAGAGAAATAGGCGAACGGATGTCATTTTGGCAACGGGAGAGAATGTGTCGCCATAATCAAGTCCATATATTTGAGTATAGAAACTAGTCGAGCCTTCAACCGGTCTATAGTGCCATCAGGATGAACTTTGACTGTGTAAACCCAACGACAACCCACTGTTGATTTTCCTGGAGGAAGCGGTACTAACTCCCAAGTGCCATTTGAGTGTAATGCAGACATCTCATCAATCATTTCCTGACGCCAACCTGGGTCCAAAAGGGCTGTTCCTACATTTTTAGGAGTGGAGACAGAAGATAAGGACGACACAAAGGCAGTATATGATGGAGATAAATGATGATAACTCATAAAATTGTAGATGGGATAAGGATTGCGAGTAGAACGAATACCTTTATGTTCGGCGATAGGTCGATCCAAGTCAGTGACCGGAGTAGATGGCATAACTGGATTGGATAGTGAGGCCGTGGTAACAGATGTAGATGTAGATGTGGGGGCGGCAGTGGCAGTAGGTTCGGTGACAGACTCGGATGAAGGGTCTGTAATAGGAGGTGGTTGTGGTTGACGACGATGGTAGGTGAGGAGAGGAGGTGTAGAGTGAGGTGTGGAGTCTGTAGTAGATATGGGGAGGTATATATGGGGGGTGGCAGTGGCAATGCATTTCTTCATGGTGACCTAGATGAGGAGGTATATATGTGTTGGTGTTATGCCCTAGGCCTATGATTGATAGACTTATGTGTTGATATTATTTATTATTATATGAAAAAGTTTCTTATTTGATTATTATATGTTTTGCATATTTGTCTGTAATAATCTCCGTCCCTAATTATTAAGAGAATAATTAGTATAAATGTTAATGGATAATCATATGATGATTATATGTATAGAGATGCACATTAAATTTATGGGTACTTGTTAGAGAACAAGTGACTGGACTTGACCCGTATGAGATTTATGTCATGGTCAAATGTCATAATTAAATCTCATATGGTTACTTCATTTAATCCCTAGACCTGAGATTATCATGACCTTACATATGATGAAATGTTTGATTTTAGTCAAACGATATCTTAACACGATATTTATAAAGGCTATCTTTGGCATGATCGGATTCATGATGGGATGGATGATAAGTCAAGATGGAATTTGTCCCTCGAAAGAGACATGTTTTGCTTGGGCCCCTCGATGAGTGATAATGATGAAAGTGCATGGCCATACCCCAATGCGATTGGATTATCATTATACTCGAAATCGAGAAAGCATTGAACAAAGACAAGTTGACGAGGACCATGACTTGTGTTCAATATAACATCGTTAGACAAAGGGAGAAATGGAAGTGTACCATTGGAAACGTGAACTCTTACGTTATATTATTTGGGTAGACATAATGGCTTGCTAGAGTCCGCTTATGTCTTATGAGAGTCGATATGATCAAGCTCATTGCCAACATAATATAATCCTATTGGGTCACACACAACTATAATGAATTGATTAAACCAGAGGAAGAATGATTGAGAGAATCCTGATGTGGCTTAAGACATCGCGCGACAGAACTTGTCCATGGGACTCGTCTGGTCGTGCGACACTCTAAGCCACAGAGGCGTTTTTAGACTAGTTTCCTAATTTGATTAGAAAACAAATATTAATGCTAAAGTAGTATAAATATAACAGTCTGTCAACCCTAAAAAGCTAGCCGAATTTCTGTAAAGAAAACACAACATAATTCTCAATATTCTTCCAAGGTTTAAAGGATCTAGAAATCATCAAGAAATCGTTCTTGGTTCATGTGTGGATACCAAAAGAGGATCTTCACTCGTTCAACGATCAAGGCCTAGAGTTCGAAGCTTGTATTCAGAATCACATCAATACATCGTTCGATAGCTCAAGAACGGAAAGCGTTCAAGGTTGATTATTTCTATCTCATAGGATTTTCAAGTTAATTGTATAGAACGGATCCTAGGCTCTTGGGTTTTATGTTATTAGATGCTTAATTTCGCTGCGTATGGACCCGTAAAACCCAACAATATGAGATTTCCCCTGGCTCTAAGGCGTCCAGAAGTGACATGGTATGTAAACTTCATAAATCACTTTATGGGCTTCGCCAAGCATCACGAAATTGGTATTCCAAGTTGACATCGGCTCTGCAGCGGTACGACTTTGTTCAATCTCTTGCTGATTATTCACTTTTTTACACATCGCAAAGGAGAAGTTTTTATGGGACTTTTGGTGTACGTAGATGATCTTGTTTTGATGGGTAATAATTCAATCTCTTTTGTAACCTTCAAAAAGTACTTGAATGATTGCTTCTATACCAAGGAATTGGGGCTCTCAAGTACTTCCTAGGTATTGAGGTAGCACGTTCGTCACAAGGATTGCTCCTTAGTCAAAGAAAATATGCTCTCGATATCATCTCGGAGAGTGGTCTTCTTGGAGCAAAGCCGACTGATTATCCAATGGAAAAAGGACAAAAACTTGCATTAGCCAAAGGCAAGGAGGTGGCCAATGCATCAAGCTACAGACATTTGGTTGGACGTTTAATTTATTTGACTATCACTCGTCCTGAAATATCATACTCCCCCCGTTCCACGATAATCTGCAAAAAGACCCCTTTTGGACGTTCCACAATAATCTGCACTTTCCCAAAATGAAAATGGGACCCACTTCTCTCTACTCACAACTATTACCCACTTACTTCACTTTCTCTCTCCTATCCAACCATCTACACTCACAACACATCACCTTTTTCACCTTTTACCTTAATTCCCGCACCAAGCCAAAAAGTGCATATTTTCGTGGGATGGAGGGAATATTCTGTACATGTGTTGTCGCAGTTTGCGCAAGCATCTTGTAAGGATCACTTTGAGGCAGCCATGAGGGTCGTGAGATACCTAAAAGGTAATCCTGGACAAGGAATCCTACTTTGGGCAGTTGGTGATTTGAAGTTGCAGGCATTTTGCGATTCAGACTGGGCAGGATGTCCAATCACGCTACCATCAGTTACGGGATTCATTGTTATGCTTGGACAATCACCAGTGTCTTGGAAAACAAATAAGCAACAAACCGTGTCGCGTTCCTTAGCGGAAGTAGAATATCGCGCTATGGCTTCGGTGACTAGTGAGCCGGTGGTATGGCTAAAGTCACTTTTGGTATCTTTGGAAGTGGATCACAAGGACTCCATTCCATTGCAATGTGATAGTCAATCGGCTATTCACATTGCAGCAAATCCGATTTTCATGAGAGAACAAAAAACATAGTGATTGATTTCCATTATGTCCGAGAGCAAGTTCAAGCAGGAAACATTGTTTACAGCTCATTTGCGGTTGCAACTGCTACCGGCTGGCATATTTACTAAAGCACTCAAACGACTATGCCAGTTCCGATTTCTATTGCGCAAGTTGGGCACACACGACGTTTATGCACCAACTTGAGGGGGAGTATTAGAGCAAATGAGCAATATGGCAATATGGCCATAACCGTGGAACAGACTAGCATCAATCACGTGAACTACTCAAATCTTCTGGTTGACTTGTCCATGTTTAGCTTTAATATTTTTCATGTTTAATATTTGGTAGGTTGTATATTTTCCCATAAGGCATGTCTATTTCCTTATATTTAATATTTGGTAGGTTGTATATTTTCCCATAACCTTATAGTAGAAATTCCTTCCATTTACTAGAGATACCTTACGTGTATATATATGTGAAAGTGTGAGGACATCACACTTAACCAAATCTAAAAGGTTGACTTAGTTTTTTAGTTTTGTTACTTTCTTTTGTATTAAATTAAGTAAATATTTTCTCTATTATTTTTAATATCACTAACCTACTAACCGAATGTTTATCTTGTTTTAGTAGTGTTTTGGTGATTTTATAGGACTCTCATGACTTGGGAAAGGATGCTAAGGAGATAAAGATGCTTAGAAAATATAAAGGGATAATGAAGATTGGAGTGAAGAGATAATCACCAAGGCTTTAGTTATCCATCAGGAGGCTCCTTTGCTATAAATATGAAGACCATACCTAAGTTGAACACACGGTTTTTGTATCTAAAGAGTGCTGAAGAAAAACAGCCTCATTAGTATTTTGTGTAGTGAGAGTTCTTTTGGTTATTTTGTCTTTTCTTAGGTTTAATTCTTGTAACCGGTTCATAATTGATTTATTAAGAGAAGTTTTATTGTCTACAGCTATTTGCTGTAGATAAGTGTTTAATACTTTGATTGTTTCAATTCCAGTTTATTATTTCCGCTGCAATTCTCTGTTGTGCTAGTGCTGATGCGATAGCATCAGGACTCACATCAGCTATTTTCGTGTTCATGTGCACTTTCTAGCCCCTCCATTTCTTTCAATATGTATGTAACATTGGCCCAAGATTAATACATTAAGCATATTTCTTCACATATTTTCTTTGTTATCAACATATGAAACAACTATTAGCAAAAGAAACATGAAAACGCTATGAAGACTATTGAACTTGACTAGCTACTACAATAACTAACTTAACATTCACATTCAACGGACATATCTAACCCTAATAAGAATTATGGTCTTTCCATATCAGCCCTTCAACTGTTTGAATTTATGATCATGTGACTTGCTGAAGAATTCATGATTCAATAGCTCCCTAGCAGTTGGCCTATTCAATGGATTCGGATCCATACATAAGTCCATTAGCTCTCCCAGCAATCTCGACGGCATCTTTCCATCGGAATCCCTCAAACAAACACGCGGAAAACACCCACCAACCAATTTTACAATATAACTGAAATTCTTCGATCTCGAACCCTTTTTCGAAAATTTGATTCTAGATACCAGCCTCATGAACTCTGCTAGATCCGAAGTAGGAATTTTCCCGTAGAACAACTCCAACGCAAGCAATCAGAACATCCATATATCTACCTTCCGCGCTGAGCCTCAGATCAGGCGCTGACATCCATGATGGACGCTGCCCATTTGTCTGATCTTCGTTGTTATTGTAACTTAATAAATCTAAATCCAATTTGATACCCTTACCCTTACCCTTCTCCACTAATACGTGATCCAAATCAATCCTCTCATGCACGTCACCATGTTCATGAATGCGTACGATGCCCTTTAGGGTTTCGTTAAGAACAAAAGCCATGCGCGATTCTGACATTCCAGAACAGAAAGAGGAATTTATTATAGAGTTTAGAGATTCTGCGTCCGTAAAGGGCAAGACGATCCAAAGCTGATCTACGTGTTTGAACGTGCAGTAAACACCGATAATATTGGAGTGATTGATGCATTGCTTCGCGAGAAAGATTGATTGGGTCAAACTGTAAATATCTTCCAACCCCATGTAGTAGTCGAAGACTTTGATTCTGAGCACCGTACCTGATTTAACATAACGAGCCTTGTATGTTGTGGCGGATCATGATGAATTTAGGGTTGCGAGAATTTGATAATCGTTTAGATCGTGGGAATCGATGAAAAGAGAATGATCAGACGAATTCATGCTGTTTTGACTGTGTGAAATGAAGAGAACAGGAAGGATTTGAATGATGTTTTGGAGCTGATGGTTTATATATTGCAATTAAATTAAATGAAATCTCTTTGGACTAGAAGAGTCAACCATTTCCAGTGAAGGAGTCGACTTTGGAAGTGCAACTTTAGATCGTGTAATACACTAATCCTAAGGACGGAGCGATCGTGTAATCCACTAATCCTAAGTATGGAAGTAATTAATTAGGTGCGTCGAATGATTATCTACAAATTTGTAACCGCTACAACATCATGTTGCTATGCCGAATGATTATTCTACAAATTTGTAACCGCTACAACATCACGTTGCTATGCAACTTTTATGAACTAATTGGCCACCGCGCAGATCAACCCAACGGCCCGTATATAATGGGACCTTGCTTAATCATCAAGGATCAAAATTTATTAGTTCAAATTAATTTAGATTTTTTTTATATAAATTAATCTCATCGGTAAAAAAAGGAGTGATCTATCTAAATCACTTCGTTTGTTTATCATATTTTTTAGGTATATGTGACAATGATTAAATAAACTGAAACTATGGGCCCGTATACAACTCATCATATCCAAAATACTCTCATATAAAATTTCATAATAGATTTTGCATGAAAATTAATAAATGTGTAAGTGTTGTGAATTATTAAAAGTTGTTAGGACCTAACTTTGATCAATGTCTTAGTTAGTTGGTTTTGATAAAGGAATATATATATAGAACAGGGTTTATATCAAAAGATGTTATCTGTCATAATTCTTCACTTTGACAGCTATGAGTCTGACAGCTATGATTCTTTCTTATACAATGTTTACAATCAATCAAAAACATGAATCATAGTCACTCTCTAAGTCATCAAGATCATCAAGTGCATCTCAGTCCTTATTAGAGATCCTCTCTGATAGCTAAGCATTGCCATGATCTGACAAACTATGACTTCGGTCCTCGACAGCCATCTCCTGTCTCACACCATGTTACCACAAACTCAACCATGTTAGATCCCGCATCTTCACGGCTATCAAGTCCATCAATGAAGACCAATGAAGACCACCGAAGACCTTCTAGAAGCTCTCAGTTCAAGCTCACAGCTCAAGACAGCTCATGAAGACCTGCATGTGGACAAGTGGGACAAAGACCAGTCAAAGCTCATTAATGTAGCTGCAACAGTCATATTCCAACGGCTACATTGAAGGGTATAAATAGAGGATCTCTTCCTCTAACAATACCACTGAAAAATACTCATTTTCCCAGTCAAAAACCCTTTCCAAACACCCACACACACCTTCTGTAATCCACACACACACACACCAATCCTTACCTTTAAAACCCTGTTCCAAAACCAAAACCTTCACCCCTAAACCTCTTCACCAACAAAAACAACCCCAGGTGTTAATTCACAAACCCCAACCACCTAAGACTGTACTTTAGGTGTAGAATAAGTTTGTAATCACTCAAGACTGTACTTTGAGTGTATTAGTTATTTTGTAAAATCTTGAGACTGTACTTCAAGTTGTAAAAGCACTTAAGACTGTACTTTAAGTGTATCCCTAGTTGATCAGTACTAATTAGGAAGAGGAAGTTCAAGGAACTTGCCTAAATCAATCATTTGTAATTTTTGTTGATTAAAGATTATAATAAAATTGATCTCACTTGTCAAGTTTGACAGTGAGGGTGGATGTAGGAGGAGTGAACTCAACCACTTTAAATTCTCTCGTGTTATTACATTTTTGCAATCACATTCACACACTTGCATTATCTCCTTGTGTTTGTTGTCCTACCATTATTTCAAATCACTTTTATTCCGCCGCACAAATTAAATTATCATCCGACAAATTAAGCTAATACCATAGCCGTCGATCATCTACATACCAAGCAAGGGCCTTTCAATTGGTATCGTAGCTTGTCTTCACACTTAAAAGTCTAACAAACTTGTGAAGGATTCTCTTCAAATCCACCATGCCTCAACCAAGAAGAAATAATGAGAAAGACATCCCACACATTGATGACTGTGGATCCTTTGAGATCTATGCATCAAAGATAAAAACTTATCTTGATGCAAACAGCATTTGGAACTGGTATGTTCTAGAAAATGAAGTGTCATACCCAACTCAGTGCCGTACCGATGGAGGACCAAGTAAAATCAAATCCCCGAAACTTGGTCTGAAGCCGAAAAGCAATTGGTAAGTGCAAACTTGAAAGTCAAGAACATTCTTCAAAAGAGTGTAAATGACTCTCTAGCCCAAGAAATTGCTAAGGAACCAAATGCCGAACCTACGGGCTCTTATTCAAACCAAGTTCACTAAACACTCCAAGTGTTAGGACACAAAACTCGTACAACTTGCTTAGGCAATTAGACAATTTCAAGTTCTACCCTGGAGAAAAGGTGAGTCTTTGCTCGGCCAAGGTTTGAGAACCTTGTTAGATCAATTACCGATCATGGAAAACATTTGAACAACAAGATCTCGCCTCAAGATTTACTCAAATCTCCCTCAAGAATATGAGAAGGTAGCATTACCTATTAGAGAAGGATCTCGAATGGAGCACCATGGCAGTTGAGCAATATTTTGGAAAGCTTGAAGCTTATGAACTGGAAGGTATGATAAAAATTCCATCAGTTCCCTCCATTTCACAAACCTTAGCTTTAACCGCACAAGAACCTGGTCAACAAGCCAATCACTCACCATGACATTGAGACTATTGTCAACAATGCTCTTCAAAAGATAAACATCGGCTCCAAATCGTCAAGAAACAGATCTCCCAAGAAGACATTCCAAGCCTCATTTCCATGGTCAGAAATGCCATGAAATTTCAAAAGAAGTCTTTTGACAAGAAATTCAATCCCTCCACCTCTAATGCCCAACAAGACAGCTACAAGAAGACAATTGATTGCTTCAATTGTGGAAAGCAAGGACATTACTCATCTCGATTGCCCCTGAACCAAGGAAACCTAGGGACAATCGACAGCTAAGAAGATGACATACTCAAAAGAGATCATTCACAGCTCTAAGTGCAACCGCTACAATTGCTCCAAAAATAAACATGATAAAAACAAAGAGCAAGTCATGATTGCCGACTCATCAAAATTCAGTGATGAAGAGTATATGTCAAGTGATGACTACTGAAATTGAAGGAGAAGAAGCCATGATATGCCTTATGGTGAAGATGATGAAGAATCGACAATGAGGAAGAGATGGAAGCACTTGCTGCTGCCGATGAACTAAAAAGAGGTACATGATTTTAACTCTTTAAATATTGATGGTTTTAAACAATTAGTTTGCACTCTGTTAATTCAAACCAAAAAACAAAAAACTAGCTTTGCTTCATTGGTCAATGAGAACCTTTCCCAATCCTCAACCATTGACAACCTCACAAAACCATTTCGAGCTTGAAAAAGCATGCCAAGGGCTAAGAGATCAATGCATCATGCTTGAAAAACAAAACATGGATCCGACAAATGAGACATCTAATAATCATGAAAATTGTCAAAAACTCAAATAATCTTGAAAAAGAAAATGATGCTCTTAAAAAGAAAATAGATTCATGGAATATGTCAAGCAAAGCATTATCTCTTTTCACCTACACCCAAAGGCGTCCAAGTGACAAAACAGGATTGAGCCGATGATCCTACACAAAAAGTGTACACTCCTCCCACCGGTGAAAGGGCCATTGAAAAAATGGTTCTAGAAAACCCGAGCTCGGCGGCTATCAAACTCAAACCTATCCCATTCAAACCAAAGGAAAAGAAAAGGAAATCTTGGGTGGCCCTAGTCAATCAAAGGAAGGACCAAATAAAGTTCAAGGAAGCAAGTTTATTTGGGTTCAAAAAGGGGCCAATATAAAGGAAGAAGTCAAGTCGCAAAAGGTGCTAGTCACCAAGCCCCGTCGGACATGCCAAGGGTTGACAGACACCAAGGCATGACAAAATGTACCCAAGGCATGACAGACACCAAATTCCTCCAAACAACAAAAGAACCCCAAGGCAACAAAGATTCTACAACAAGCATAAATACACCAAAAAACAAAAACCTCAATGGCAAAAGATTCAAATGGAAGAAGCCATGCTCATCAAAATGACTCTCCAAGGTCATCCCATTCAAACAATTTTCGCTTTCAACCCCAATACAAAGCAACCCAAACCACTACTTCAATCCTTCCCAATCCACTGTTCTTACACCTTACATGATGCAAATCATGTCATATTACCATACCCTAAACCAGCTTCTTCAATAAGGGATCAATGAACAATGTTAGGGCTCCAAAGAAAAACTAATCCTTTGGACCCAAAAGAATAAAAAGGGTACCATAAATCTTATTTTCTCGTTTTGCAGGTATCCAGAAAGGTCTCTGGTACTTAGATAGTGGTTGTAGTAGACATATGACCTTCAATAAAGATTGGTTGCAACAATATTCCCTAAAAATGGTCCAAATGTAACCTTTGGTGACAATTCCCAAGCTAAGGTCAAAGGATCAGAAATCTTGTTACAAAAGATATCATTTTTACAAATGTATCCTATGTGGAAGGTCTCAAACACAATTTGATCAGCATTAGTCAAATCTCGTGACAAGGGATATCATGTTGTTTGTACCAAAGACAAATGCACCGTTAAAAATAAAAACAATAAAGTCATCCTAACTGGATCAAGAAAAGGAAATCTCTATTGCTTGAGCTTAGAGATTGTGGAAACTTCAACCGCCACCGCCTTCGTCTTTCAATCAATCGATATGTCATGGCTATGGCACAAGAGATTGGCTCACCTCAATCACAAAACCATTTCCAAGCTTGCAAATTCCAATCTTGTCGAGGACTACCAAAGATCCCATTCAAAAAGGATAAACCGTGCAAAGCATGCCAATGTGGGAAGCAAAAGAAATCCTCATTCAAACCCAAGATCAAGCCGGACACCTCAAGACCTATTGAATCGCTTCATATGGATCTTTTGGACCCATAAGAACTAGATCTTTAGGAGGAAAAAAGATACTCCCTAGTTGTTGTTGATGATTTCACAAGATTCACTTGGATCATTCTTCTTGAATCCAAAAGTGACACCCTTAGCCGTACGATAAAGCTATTCAACAAAATTCAAAATCAAAAAGGGACATCCATCATCAAGATCAGATTCGACCATGGAAAGGAATTTGAGAACACTGGAGTAGAAGAATATTGTGATTCAAAAGGCATAGATCACAATTTTTCAAGCCCCAAGAACTCCACAAAGAAAATGGTGTTGCAGTAAAGGAAAAACGTAACAATCATGAGGCAAAGAAGAACAATGCCGTGAACATAATCTCCCAAAATACTTTTGGGGTGAAGTCAGTACCACCGCCGTGTATGTTCAAAACAAAACCCCGATCAACAAATTTCACAAGAAGACTCCATATGAATTATGGAACAACAAAGTCCCTACCATTTCCTACTTTCACAAACTTTGGAAGTAGATGCTTCATCCACAACAATGGCAAGAACAATTTGGACAAATTTGACTCCAAAAGTGATGAAGGAATTTTTCTTGGATACTCTAACACAAGCAAAGCTTATAGAGTGTACAACAAAAGAAGACTTGTTGTGGAAGAATCTATTCATGTTGACTTTGATGAAAACAATGATCAAAGTATAACTGAATTATGTGATTTTGATGAAGGATTGGGAAATCTTGATAATCTCCCTGAATCATCCCCCATTCTTGATTCAACTATTCTCAGTCATGAACAAGATTCATCAAACCTTCCATACATGGTTCCAAGAAATTCATCCGATACCCATCCTATGCCGTGACCATCAACCATCCCACTCTCATCAACAACCAATCAAGCCAACAAAGTCAACAGAAATCTCTCCCACCTTCAATCCAATGGATGAGGAAGAAAATATTCAAATAAATAGTCATCCCTTGACTGATCTTCCTCAAAATCCTCACTTAGCTGACAGCCAACCCTTAGCTGACAGCCATCCCAATTCCTCATCCAATCTATCTTCTAACCTCCTTCCATCTTCATCCAATAATCCTCCTTCACCTCTCAAAACCAATGATGAAACCACAATTACCCATATCATTCCACCCAATAAAGATCTTTACATCGCCCTTCGATTGATAAAACCCCAGCCTGCATAACATCCCCTTTCTCATGAGTGCTTTCATATCCCAAGTGGAACCAAAGAAGATAAATGAAGCACTCCAAGATGCCGATCGGATTGAAGCCATGGAAGAAGAACTAGAGCAGCTTTGAAAGAAACAAAGTATGGCAACTTGTTCCTAAACCAAGAAATCAAACCGTGATTGGAACAAGATGGGTCTTTAGAAACAAGATGAATGAAGAAGGTATTGTAATAAGAAACAAGGCCAGACTGGTTGCTCAAGGTTATAGACAAGAAGAAGGCATTGACTATGATGAGACCTTTGCACCTGTTGCAAGACTTGAGGCTATAAGGCTATTTCTTGCCTATGCTTCATTCAAGAAAATGAAAGTTTTTCAGATGGATGTCAAGAGTGCATTTCTAAATGGAGTTCTAAATGAAAAAGTGTTTGTATCTCAACCCCCGGTTTTGAGCATCCAAAATTCCCGATCATGTATTCAAACCGAACAAAGCTTTGTATGGGCTTAAACAAGCACCTAGAGCTTGGTATGACACCCTATCTAGATATCTTCTTGGAAAAGGATTCACCAAAGGACATATTGATAACACCTTGTTTATCAAAAAATATGGAGATGATCAGTTGCTCATCCAAGTCTATGTTGATGACATAATCTTTGGCTCATCAAATGAAAACTTGTGCACCGAATTTGGAGATATCATGAAGGATCAGTTTGAGATGAGCATGATTGGTGAGCTCACATTCTTCCTAGGCCTTCAAGTCAAGCAAATGAAGGAAGGAATCTTCATCAACCAAGCCAAATACTCAAGGGAAATGATCAAAAAGTTTGACATGCAAACTGCATCCCCGCTAAAACTCCCTTGTCAACCACAACCAAGCTTCATGTCGATCAAGATGGACAAAGTGTAAATCCAACACTTTACAGAAGCTACATAGGATCTCTCCTATATCTC
The DNA here is from genome assembly GCA_022495995.1 of Adenophora triphylla var. japonica. Lineage (NCBI taxonomy): Eukaryota > Viridiplantae > Streptophyta > Magnoliopsida > Asterales > Campanulaceae > Adenophora > Adenophora triphylla. Next base: position 112,293 of record JAFEMH010006000.1, read on the forward strand.
GACAGCCTTCAAGACCAGACATAATGTTTAGTGTATGTCTATGTGCTAGGTTTCAAGCCAATCCCAAAGAATCTCATCTCTCATTGTCAAGAGAATTTTGAGATATATCAAAGGAACCCCTGATTTTGGCCTATGGTATCCCACCGAATCCCCATTCTCTCTAGTTGGATTCACCGACTCGACTATGCAGGTGCAATCTAGATAGAAAATCCACTAGTGGTGGATGCCGCTTATTGGATCAAGGATTATCTCATGGTCAAGCAAAAGCAAACCTCGGCTTGCAACCTCAACCGCCGAGGCCGAGTACATTGCCGCAGCTTGTGTTGTTCACAAATTCTCTACCTTAAAAGTCAACTTCAAGACTTTGGAATTGAATTATCAAACATTCCCATCTTCTCGTGACAACTCAAGTACCATTGCTATGACAAAATCCCTGGTCCAACATTCAAAACCAAGCACATTGAAGTCAGTGCATCATTTCATCGTAGATCATGTTGAAAAAGGGAATATCAACCTTGCAAAAGTTTGCACCGAGAACAATGTCTCTGATATTCTCACAAAAGCCATGGATGAAAAAAGATTTGAACTATTGAGAGCCATGCTTGGGATGATTAATATGCCAAAATAAAAGGGGTGTTCTTTTCAAATAAAAGAGGATTACAAACAGAGTAATGCTATCACAATGATGCTCGATAGCTATTACATCTTACACATTCCTAACAAGCCATCCACCGACAAACTATCATTCCAAAAGCCTTGAAAACCAAAAACAACAAAAACTTACAACAAAAACATTCAAACAACCCATCAAATTCTTCTCTCCCATCTCAACTTACCCAACAAAAACTTCTCCCAAACCAAACAAATCTCGTAACCACTCTCTTCTCTTCAATCCTTCTCCTTTGCTTTACATCGGACATTCTTTGGAAATGTCACAGTCTCCCCAGACCCTCCACCAGCACTCATTCCTTCAATTCTAGCCTCCTGAGTTGTTTGCAAAGTTTGTTGGTACCTCTGCAACCACACTGGATGCCTCTCCAAGAAAGGATCAATGGAAGTGACTGAATATTGGAGAGAAGGACTTGCTCTTCTAGGCCACCACTCTTCAACTGGATCATATGGTCAAGCAATCCCTCCATTGGAGTAACAAAGCTAAATTCTCCTGAAAAAGAACCATTCCCTGTGATTGCAAATGGTTGACCAATATTTGACTCCACCCTCTCCACAGTAGGTGCTCTTGCAGGACTGAAGCAACCTACAACCTGGTTGAACATGTATGAGATGGTTGAAGAAGGAGATATATGCACTCCTGCAAAGTTATCTCCTCTACCTTCCAACAAACCAACTCCTGGTGAAAGAGAATCCCTGCTCACAGGTGTATAAAGCTTATCTTGCTCAACCTTCTTTCTGACAGCTAAGCTTCTCTCCTTAGCTGTCTGAGCTCTGTCCTGCTTCACCAACTCCCCCAGTGTGTATACCCTTTCTACCTTACTCCTTCCCTTACTTGACTCTCCTTGATCAACTTTGATTGTCTTCCCAAACAGCCTTATTCCTTCTCCCTCCTTGCTGTCAATCTTTTCCCTGACAGCTACCTCCTTCATTTCTATATCTTCATCAACCCTCACTCTCTTTTTCTTTCCCTTATCATTCACTCTCTCTGAACTTTCAACAATGTTGAAAGCCTCTCTATCTATCTCCATCTCATCACTCATCAAATCATCCTCACCATTTTTCCCAAAGACCAGTTGCTTAGCTGTCTGAGCCATAACCTTTGGATTAAACTTTGAAGAAAATCTTCCCATTTTTGTTTGTAAATCAATCTGAGTAATTTTCCTCTGAAGTTTTCACTGTTTTATAGGCAAATTTTCAACTAGCTATCTCAGACAGCAATCATCATTCAAACTAGCTTAACTGTCAGAGATTTCTTTCAACAGCTAGGTTAAAGCATACTTTAAGTGATTTGATCGAGTTAATTGCTCACAATTGTCACTTCCTTCGCCGCCTCTTCCACTGCAAATCTCCTTGAAAAGGAGAATGTTCTTCTTGTGTTTTGTGGGAATAAATGTCTCAAAGATGGGGAAGGGTAAAACCACTGTTCATATGAACAAGCACTTAACTTTGTAACCCCCAATGCTCATTAAAAGCCCACGTACCACTCATCATTTGTCTCTCTCTCTTTCGCAATCACCAAAATTCCTTTTCCTTAACCCTCGCCTTAAATTTCTTCTCTTTCCCTCTCCAATCTACCATCGTATTTCTCCAACCCTAATTCCTTTTCAAAGCATCAATGGCAGACCCTAAAGCAATGTACCCGACATGCTCATGGCTACTTCATCAAACCCAACTTCTATGACTCAAGTTGGAATCCTCATCAAAGAACCGCTTGAGGTAAATGAACTACTTGATTTTATGGGAGCTAAACCCCCAATTTATGAAGAACTCCGCAGAGAAATTTATTTGGTAGGAAGAAGAAACAATGAAGATAATTCAATAACTGCCACCATAGAAAATGTAGAGATAACTATCACTCAAGATTTGGTTAGTGAGGTCTATGGAATCCCAAATAAAGAAGATGTCATGAAAAATATATGGGATAGAGGATCGTAAAGATTAAAGACTGTTTATGAAAAATTTCTTGGTCTTAAAGTAATCGACTTCAAAGCCGTTCAAGACAAAGCTATGGTGAAGAACAAAGATGATATCTTCAAGTCAACATTGATGGATGTGGTCAACAAAGCCATTGATGGCAAACAATCCTCATTTGACCAAATGGGATCAAATGAGTGGAAGCAGATGCTCACTCGATGACCAAGGATACAAATTGGTGCATTGTCCTTCTCCATAATTTCCAACTTGCCGTCTCATCCTCTACTCTCAAATTCAAGAAGCAAGGTGGAAGAATGAACAACTTCAGATTCATGAGTGGAATTCTTGAAGTCCTAATTCCAAAGCTCAAACCTCGCTCTATCCAAGAAATGGTCAAGACAAGAAAGCCGTCAGAGACAAGATGCTTCAATGAAAGAACCTTTTCATTGAAACAAAAGAAGGGAATTGTTATGAAGGCCGGGATATGAGCCTTGAGAGTTTCAAAGAAGCCCAAGAGAAAATACTTGAAGAAACAAGAATAAAGCTTAATCATTGGAAAGATTTGATAGCTTTGGCTACTAGTAGGAGGATGAAAAGAGGAGTAAAAACCAATGTCAAGAAGACTGGAGTGCTCAAGAGAACTGTGGTATCTCCTAGCAAAAAGGGCAAAAGCAAGGATGATCCGATAGCCGATGCTGAAGGAACCATCTCTCGACAGCCATGCTAGGAATGCCGAAGAAAGAGGTGATGTTGATGGCCATGAGGTTGACACTATGAATCAAGATGATGCCGGTGATGCTAACATAGATTCTCAAGAGCTTCAGCAGCCCTTGCCCTATCCAAAACCCTTCACAAAGGAAAGCAACATCGTACAGCCTATCCCCTCCAATGACAGCCTACCGTATCAAAGGTACAATCTTCCTTAACCATTCATTCTAGATCATTACCAAAGAAAAGAAAAATTGAAAAGAAAGCCCCCAAATCAAAGAAAACCAAAATATCTACCCCTTCCATTTCCCCAAAATCCACACCCACCAGACATCAATCGCCCATTGAAGCTATCCTCAATCTCAAAGAACCCTTAGATAAGCAACCTTTAAGGGGGAACACCGATGAGAATATCCCCTCTACCCAATCTCAACAGATAGCTAAAATCATGAGAGCAATTGAGGCTATTGAGTTGGATGGGAACCCGCATACCGAAAAGGCCGTTCTTTTTTATCTTAAGGACTTTCTCGAGTGAGGAAGAATCAGAGTGGCCCTAGATGAACTCAGCTTAGGTTAATGCAGAAAGAAGTGGACCAGGTGAGTCATCTAGAAACCCAAAGGTGACAAATATGAATGTTGATAGCCATCCCTTCCCTTCCATTCCCGAGGCCGAACCCGTGAATGATCCCGCCCCAACCGTTGAAACCGAAAGGGGGAATCTTGATGATACTTCTAAGGTCATTCAAAACTCAAGAAGGTTGGAGTTGAAATTAATCCCATTCTCGGTCTCAAAAGGAGACTCAATTGTGAATGCTTGCAAAGGTCTTGAGCTTGATGGAACTCAGGAAAATGAGGAAGCTATGATAGCTATTCTTGAGAAAAGGTTGGCAAAAAGTGAGGTAAGGGCAGCCTTGAATCTCCTCAAATCTCAATTTGCTTCCTGTGTCTCTAAATCAAAGTCTTGGCCAAACCTCCGAGCCAATCCCATCTGTTTCAACCCAATCCTCTCCACCTTCCAAGCCACCTTCTCCAATTCCCGAAAATGAACCTTTTGAATTCTCTCCACAAAGTCCAATACCGGGCCGGACAAGGTCAAGACATATCCGATGCTGATCCCATTCCTAACCGCCCTCACAGCTTCTCCAAGTCATTCTATTCCTCCAAATCCAAATCAATCCTTCCTTCCCAAAAGGGAACCTTGGATGCTTAGGTCTGTGGAATTGATTTCTCTATGTCTTCCATCAAAGCAAGAAGGACAAGGTTACCCCATGTAACTCACATCCCGCAAATTGCAAATCCCTTCATCTATCCAAAATTCTCGGGAACCGTCAAGGAATGGCTTGATTGTTGTAGCAAGAAACCCGGCAGGTTAGTGTTCTTTGCCTATGAAAAATGGCAACCGTCAAGAACCTCATCCACCTCCAACTTTGTTCATCAAATCCCATCCTTCCCAAAGTTCATCACTCCCAATACTCTTCTTGATTGGGAAATTCTTTTCACCAACTCATCTCTCCATCACTCAATTCCCGCTTGTATATGCCAAAGGGTTTAGTCTTCTCCCCGTGCATTGACCTTGCAAAAACACTTTTCCTTTCACCGTTTGAACAAAAGTGTCCCATTATGCTTCTATTAAGCAAAACTGCCAACATCTTTTCCCCAACTCTTAATCCAGAATTGAGCCATACCTCTCACCCTTCATCACCGTAGATCCTATTAACTTCTCCTCACCCAATGAAAACTCTCATTTCAAAAACTTGGTCTCTATTCCCGAGATCAAAGAATTCGCATCTTCCACAAATGTCACCAAAGCAGAGCTTAATCGTTATTGATCTTTCATCGACTCGACAGCCTATGATATTGATAGTGATAATGATGCTCCTCAAACCCCGATCAAGACTCTCCAACAATATTTCCACCCCCTACGCTTCCAATCCTCCTCAAGAATTCACTCATGCTCAAGCATCGGCTCAGCCACAACCGTATCGGCCAAGTGTGCCCATGCAGAGCAAGAAGACCAGAACAAGAAGAAACATTTGTGGGGCACAATGAGAATCGAAATGATCAAATACCCCTTAGAAGATCTCAACTGAAGTCAAAGGAAGACAAATTCTTCAAGTATGATGAAAGGATGTCCCGGGAGTGGAACAATGAGTTCTTCTACGCAGGAGTTGAGCCCGAAATGAGAAGAGAGTTAGAGGATGAAAGAAATCGGATTCTATCGCCGACAAGAAAGAGATGAATTCTATGATCAATTGGCCGATGAATAATTGTATTTGTTATGGAACAATTTTTTTGTTAAAAACAATTTGTTTTGTTTGCCTCGCTTGTATAACAATATTTTGTGAACTCTTCTCATCTTGAGATTAATTCCAAGTATTCAATCTCGCTTGATTACCTCGCCCGATATGATTCCTTGGATTACTTCTTTTATTATTTCTCTTATCAAAACTGTGAAAACTTGTTCTAGATAAATCTTCCTTTACCAAAAAGGGTGAAATTGTTAGGACCTAACTTTTATCAATGTCTTAGTTAGTTGGTTTTGATAAAGGAATATATATATAGAACAGGTTTATATCAAAAGATGTTATCTCGTCATAATTCTTCACTTTGACAAACATGAAGTCTCGACAAATTATGATTCTTTCTTATACAATGTTTACAATCAATCAAAAACATGAATCATAGTCACTCTCTAAGTCATCAAGATCATCAAGTGCATCTCGCCCCTTATTAGAGATCCTCTCTCGATAGCTAAGCATTGCTATGATCTCGACGCGGTTTATGACTTCACCCCTCGACAAACCCATCTCCTCGTCTCACACCATGTTACCACAAACTCAACCATGTTAGATCCCGCATCTTCACAGCCTATCAAGTCCATCAATGAAGACCAATGAAGACCACCGAAGACCTTCTAGAAGCTCTCAGCTCAAGCTCACAGCTCAAGACACTCATGAAGACCTCGCATGTGGACAAGTGGGACAAAGACTACCAAAGCTCATTAATGTAGCCGCAATGCCATATTCCAACGGCTACATTGAAGGGTATAAATAGAGGATCTCTTCCTCTAACAATACCACCGAAAAATACTCATTTTCACAGTCAAAAACCCTTTCCAAACACCCACACACACCTTCGTAATCCACACACACACACACCAATCCTTACCTTTAAAACCCCGTTCCAAAACCAAAACCTTCACCCCTAAACCTCTTCACCAACAAAAACAACCCCAAAGGTGTTAATTCACAAACCCCAACCACCTAAGACTGTACTTTAGGTGTAGAATAAGTTTGTAATCACTCAAGACTGTACTTTGAGTGTATTAGTTATTTTGTAAAATCTTGAGACTGTACTTCAAGTTGTAAAAGCACTTAAGACTGTACTTTAAGTGTATCCCTAGTTGACTGTACTAATTAGGAAGAGGAAGTTCAAGGAACTTGCCTAAATCAATCATTTGTAATTTTTGTTGATTAAAGATTATAATAAAATTGATCTCACTTGTCAAGTTTGACAGTGAGGGTGGATGTAGGAGGAGTGAACTCTGAACCACTTTAAATTCTCTGTGTTATTACATTTTTGCAATCACATTCACACACTTGCATTATCTCCTTGTGTTTGTTGTCCTACCATTATTTCAAATCACTTTTATTCCGCTGCACAAATTAAATTATCATCTGACAGCTAAGCTAATACCATAGCTGTCTGATCATCTACATACCAAGCAAGGGCCTTTCAAAAGTGATATGCGATAGAAAATAGTAAGTTAATTGGTATTGTAATTATAAAAGTAAAGTATTATAAATAATGAGTAAGAAAAATATTGAATTTTTGTTCCCATTTTACACAAAATCTAGGGAGAAACGCGTTTCTCCATAAGTTATGGAGAAACGGGTCCCGACATGTCGCGCGACAATGAGCTAGATAGCCAGAAACCTATGAAAGTGATATCCGTAAACCTTCAAATGAATATCCGTAAACCTTCAAAATGTTTCTGGATATACATTTGAAGGTTTCTGGATATCCGTAAACCTTCAATAGCAATTTCGGATATGCCCTAACACATTTCGGATATGCACCTACAGCTTTTCTCGGATATGCACCTAACAGTTTCTGGATATACATTTCACATCCTTCTGGCTATCAAATACAAAGCTTCTGGATATCAACTGCAAAGCTTCTGGCTATCAAATGCAAAGCTTCTGGATATCCAGAAGCTTTTGATCTTGGCCTTGGGTTTTTTTTTCTGGTTATCAAATGTAAAGCTTCTGGCTATGAAAAACACGTTTTTCCATAGTTAGCAGACGCACTCCCCATTTTAAGAAATTAAGAAAGTGAAATTTTATATGAAATGGCAAAAATAGCAAAAGTGAAATCTGATATAAAAGTAGATTCTATCTAATATACAATATAAGGAGGTAAAAACTGCCTCTTATCCCCTACATAAGTGGTGACTGAGATTGATTCTTGAAATGTTGATCCAAGGGCTGAAAATCATCCTCATACCACGTCTCCCACGGCAGTTACTCTTCTCCATCTCCAAAAATCCTTAACGTTCTTCAGTCTTCACCCATTCAACCGTATTTCACCTCTCTCTCTCTCTCCGTTTCTCTCTCTCTCTCTCTACTTCATCTCCATATTTGCCAATGCCAAGCACGGGCTTCTCAGTGGCAAATCTTACCATTTGTTTTGATGTGGGTTATGAGGCCATGGAAAATCACTTCTTAAAACCAAATTAACCTCATACATTTCTTACCCGTCTTCTTCAAAATCCTTGGTCGCCGGAATCTCTGTTTCTCTCCATCATTTCGATTGAGAAGCGAGTCTCTCTGGGTAATTGCCAAATTAACCTCCGAAGATGATGAAGGATACTAAGTTTGATGTGAGTGATTTCCCCATTTTTTTAATTTCGCTTTTTGTACTTCAATTCACCTTATGATTTCTAGGGTTTGAAATTTTCTTGGTAAACTCTTATGTGTATTTTTAAAAATAAATTCTCGCAGTTTGCGCTAATGTACTGCCTTCTCGTTAATGGTAAGCCATTTGGAGGTTGAAGTTAATGCTAAACGGGATGAAAAAATGCTTTGTCCCATCCCGTCCCATTTATAGGTCGGGACGGGACCTCCCAACGGGACAAGCCCCAACTTGACGGCTCTAGGATTTGGATCGATTGAGGCCCGATTTGGTTTCGTGGATGATGCTATTGAAACCGAGGGAACTTCGTTGGTGGTATGGAGTTGGGGGGTTGATATGTTGGGTTCCTCCAAGTAAGAGTACAAAGAACTACACCCCACGGCTTATTTATTAAATTCGATCATTTTTTGGGATTGATTGGGAGGATTGTGTTGTAGGTTTGTACCGGATCTTTACTCGGATTACCAAAGCGAGCACAAGTTTGCCACACTAACTACACCCCACGGCTCCAATGGCTTCATCGCCTTATCTCGCTTTCTCTCTCTCTCTCTCTCTCTCTCGTGGATATATGAATATGCATGTTTGTTTCTTTTTATGTGCATGGTTATGAATTTCTTTAATTTTGTCCGTATAACTTAGTGTATTTTGGATCTTGAGCGTGTATGTAGTTGCATGAAGAGCTCTAATTGAATCAGATCTTTTGCTCCTCTCCATTCCTCGCTTTTAGTTACTTTTCCTTCCCCTCCTTTTCTTCTTCTTGAAGCTTTATACCGTAGAAGCCGAGCCCGCCGACATGAGGAAACTATAAATTTAGGAGGAAACAAAGAGTAATTACGGTGGTGAGCGGTACTCTTTAAGAATGCCTATATATCTCGTGCGTGTACTAGGGATATCGGCGAGTTGATAATTGTTATGGTTGTCTCTGTTCTCTAGCTTTCAGGCTTTAATTACTTTATATATATATTTTTTTACTATGTTTAAATTTTTATTATTATGTTCTTTTCCCCTTGGTTCGTTGTCTCGAGCTCATTTTAATATGTTGGCTTCCAACTTGCAGAGATGTAGGCTCAAATTGGGCCTCGGTTTCGGGAAGAACTTCAAGACCATTATCTTCCTACATCACTCGGTAATTTTATTATCGATACATTTCCATTTACGCATTATATAATCCGACTATCTACTTGGATTTACATTTTCCTAGCTATGGAAGAGTCATTATCACGAGGGGCCTTATTGTTATTGGATTTGATGCTGTCACACGTAAGATACGAGTTGTATGGCCACTATGCATCATAAATGCTTCAAAGCAATATAAGATGATCATTTGGCTAAACTACTATGTGAATCAACAAATTATCTCTTTTCTGGGAAAAGGTAGCATAGCCGTTGTGCAAAGGATATATTCGGTAATTTGTTTCATTAAGTGGGGAGGAATGTTTTCATACAGTTGGTATGTAAACGATACTTCTGGAGTCTGTTCATACAAAAGTGTAGAATGGTGCATTATTGATGTTTAGCCAAATGGATTTGTCTGATAAAAATGCCCACTTTGCTTTGTGAACTTAAATGTTGTGGCACTTAAAACAGCTTTATCGTGATTAAGCAAGTGATTAATGCGGTTAGGAACTTTTCCCATTTACGTTTACCAAACCAGTTACTTGATATTATGAGTCTGATGTTTACTATTTCCAAAGATAGCCTGAAAGTTAAAGGGACCGGTTAACTTCATGAGTAACCGGAGGGAGTATAAAGCAATGCTTCTCTTATCATATTGGGTTGAATGAATATACATTCACTTAATAGTTGTTTGGTAACTTTCATAATTTAAGGGGACTTATCATATTGACATTTGGATCTCATAGATATTATCTTTCCCTTTATAAATCCATTGATATACATCAGAACAATCATTTAGCGTATTGAATGATTCGGCTTGGAAGATTAAAATTTAAGTGATAAAATGAGTTGCCTTTAGGAATGCGACATTTATTTTAGGACTTATCAAAAAGGAAAGTGTGACATTTATTATGGGATGGAGGGAGAGCATGTATATATATATATACTCCCTCCGTCCCAGACCAAGGGTTCATCTTTCCTTTTTGGTTCGTCCCAGACCAAGAGTTCATTTCCATAATGGTATTACCGACGGACAGTGTCCGTCGGTATTACCGACGGCTACGTCCGTCGGTAAATACGCCCTATATATAATGAAAAAAACCCATTTCTTAATTACGCCTTCATTTTATACGCCCTCTCCTCTCTCTCTTTCAGTTCGCGAACGCCTGCGCCTCGCCGTTGCCGTCGCCGTCTTCGGTAAGTTTCTTCTCAATCTCTTAATTCCTCTCTCACTCGATTTCTCCCTCTCACTCTCTCTCTCTCATCAGTAATTCGCGAACAGACGCCGTCTCTGCCGTGGAAGCCGTTCGCCGTTGCCGTCTCCGTCGCCGGCCGGTAAGCTCTCTTTCTCTCTCTCAATCCCTTTCTCTCTCTCACTCGATTTCTCTCTCTCACTCGCTTTCTCTCTCTCTCTCTCGCAGTCGCCCTAGTCTTGCCGTTGCCGCCGAGCCCGCCGTTCGCCGTCGTTGTCTCCGTCGCCGGTAAGCTCTCTTTCTCTCTCTCTCTCTCTCACTGGATTTCTCTCTCTCAAGTATTGATTACAAATTTTTGCCTAATTTTGAAAAAATTACTTAACTATGTATAATAATTGTTGAAAAAAATTAAGAAAGTATATTTGGTAACTGTGTATGTATAATTGTTGAAAAAAATTAAGAGGATGGAAAAATGAGGTTGAAGCTAATTAGGGTTCAGATTTGTGTACTTTTCAAATCTCCCATTGTTGGGTACATTTACATTGCTAGTAGGGTTATGTTGTTGATGTAATTTGTAGGTCTTTTATGTAAATTGTTTGAAGATGATGGTTCGAATTTTAACTGTAGTGAGATTAGGGTTTATGCTTGTTGGTTATAGTACCTTTGTTATAATAGTGAAGATTAATGGTTAAATGTTGGAATTTTGGTTTTAATTTGTCCTTTAGAGCAAATTTGAGAAAAAAATAACTGATTATTCATTTTAGGATGAATGTAGTAAAATTGGCTAAGGGCTCCTCTTCTTTGTTAGCTTGAGAGGGCATATCTTTTTATGTCCTAGGCCTTTTGACCAATTTGAGTTGGGGTTCCTCCTCCTCTTCTTCATCCTCTAGTGCAATAGCAGTTAATGGTTTGCCACCAGGCAGCTTCTGGTGCTTAGCATTCTCTGCATTAGACAATTTTCTAACCTTGTGTGATCTTCTCACTTTCTTGGGGGTGAGGAATTGACAGCATTTGGTAACTCTCTTCTTGGTGACTGGGAGGTCATAGAGGAAACAGTAGCCAAAGGAGGAGAAGAATTAAAATGAAAATAACAATGTTTATTTTGGTACAAAGGGACTAAAAGAAAAATAGAAAAAAATTGGTACAAAGGGACTAAACAGTATAAAAAAACAAAATAAATAAAAAATAAAATAAATAATAATAAAATAATAATAATAATAATAAATAATAATAATAAAAAATATAATAATAATAAATAAAATAAATAAAAAATAAAAAAAATACTAAAAAAAACAAAATAAATAAATAAATAAAATAAATAATAATAAAATAATAATAATAATAATAATAAAATAATAATAATAAAAAATAATAATAATAATAATAATAATAATAATAAATATAAAAATTAAAAAAAATTAAAAATTAAAAATAAAAATAAAAATATACATATATGTATATATATAAATAAGATGAGAGTCTTTCTCACACACAGCTATCAAAATCCGTCCATCTTTGATCAAGAAAGATAGAGCAAATAAGTTCTTGTCAGTTTGAGCAAAGGATTTTCTGTTTAATAAGAGTTTTTCCAGTTTATTTGTCATGTTCTCTCTAAGGATGCTGAAACATCACGGCCATGTTCTTGTCGATGTCTGTTTTCTCTTGCGGTGGTATACGGTCACAAGTAAAAACAAGGTAACAGTATAACACCAGTGAAGAGAAAACAGAACTTTCCTCCAATTTTTTTAATCTCCACCTTCCATTTACCCAAGATCCTGATTGCAGAATCTTTCTCATGAGCATGAAAGCTGGCGGTGTTGCTCTCAATCTCATGGTTGCTTCGCAAAACATGCAAAGCAACCGTGAGATTGAGGGCAACACCGTCAGCTTTCAAGCTCATGAGGAAGATTTCGCAATCAGGATCTTGGGTAAATGGAAGGTGGAAATTGAAAAAATTGGAGGGAAGCTCTGTTTTCTCTTCACTGGTGTTATACTGTTACCTTGTTTTTACTTGTGACCGTATACCACCAGTGAAGAGTAAAACAGACACTCACAAGAACATGACTGTGATGTTTGAGATCCTTAGAGAGGAGGACAGTGAAACTGAAAAAACCTATATTAAATGTAAAATCCTTTGCTCAAACAATGAGAAATTGTTTGCTCGTCTTTCTTGGTCTAAGCCGAGATAGGGTTTTGATTGTTGTGGATGATAACGACTCTCATCTTGTTTATTGATCAAAATTATGCATGTTATGGTAATGAATAAAAATTATGCACGATTATATGATTTGTAAATATCATTATTGTCTATTAAAATTGCTTGATTTTCGATTATAAAGCAAGTAGACAGAGTGATATTTGCAATTCATACGTGTATTTCGGGATGGGATAGAAGCCGACCCCAATTCTAAACCTAATGGACATGAATTGTCCTTTCACCCTAGAGAATGATATACTTAACAACAAAGAATTAAATATTAATATTTAAAATTATTCACATCCACCTAAACCGACTACCGAGACCAATTTGTGTTGAAAATTCGATGTTGCGGCCGGTGTGAATTAGGGTTCGTCTTTTATATCAATAAACCTAAATGAAGTGTCTTTTTATTTATATATATATTGATATATTGTTTTTATTTGTATATATAATATACTAGTTTAGATATGTCGGATCGAGGTGGCAATTGTTCAAAGAGAGGCAAGGTTGCGGGTTTTGTCCATCGTCTTGTTTCTCCAAGGACTGGAGGGAGGGGCTCTACGTCTGGTTCAGGACGTAGTGATGATGATTTGAGCAGTCATGGTAATGTGAGCAGTCAAGGTAATGTAAGCTCTAGTGTTCCAGTTAGTGAACCATCCGGACGGGTTCACTTGGACGCAATTATTAATGAGGATGGAAAAATGGAAATATCCATCTCTCCCAGTGACCAGTAAGTATTATTTAATTGTAAATGTCATATATATAATGTTTACATTTTATTATTGTCTTTTTATTTGTATATATATTGATATATTGTTTTTCAATTAATATCTTATAGGTTTATACATGGTGGTTGCCAAGATCCCGCTAGATGGTTTGGGGATTTATTCAGCGGGTATAATTTTGAGGAATTTTATCCCACCCCGAAGTCAATATCAAAAGAGGTGTATGCTATCTGGTATAGCCGCTTCGTAAAATTACTTAATTCTCTTTCCTTTGTAAAGTTTGTAGATTATTCCCTCGTATTTAACTACTTTTACTATTTTTGTAGCACATATATTCATGCCCTGGGTGTACCGACGTTCAAATCGAGGCGGCTTTCAAGAAATTGGTTGCTAAGCGGTACGCTGGGAAAGTGTACGACATGAAAAGAAAGTGGCTGAATGATGGTTTGCCTCCAGCTAATTTCTCCGCTAGTGCATGGGAGCAGTGGGAAGCCTATTGGAACAGTGAGAAATTTCAAAAAAGTTCAGTAAATTGCAAGGAAGAATAGGAACTCACAAGAGGGGCGGGGAGTGTGCACACCGGAGGATCAATTAACTTCGCCGAGAGTTGGTCCGTAATGGTAAACGCCATTTATTATCCGTTTGTAAATTAAGCAATACTCTATTTGTTTCATATATTGTTATTATTTGATAGGCTTTTTAAAGTTTTAATTTTTTTATATGTTAAGCGTTTGAAACACGGAGATGATAAGGCCGATGGTGTCAGTATTTCTGGCTACACATACTACGGAGGCTGCTGATGGCTCAGGGCCACAATGGGTCAACCCTTATTATCAGACCCTTTATGTAAGTGTTAATAGTATTTTCTATTAGTAAATTATATATTATCTATTAGTAAATTATAAATTATTTAGTTAAAAAAATATTATTTTCTACCATAGTGTATAATGTATTTTTTTTTTCAGGAAGAGTATGATAGGCAGGCTCGTGAGGAGGCTATTGAAGAAGGAAGTTTGGCTCCTGAGAGCACCGAGCGGCCCGCCTTTCGTGAAAAGCTTTGGGCGGCCATTGTCCTCCGAGACAAGCAACCAAAGGGAGACCGCTTGCCTGGATTCGGAGGACATGGTGCGGGGTATTTTAACATGCCATTCCGCAGCCCTACTACGCAATACTTTTCATCTTCTTCCTCCGGCGGTAGTCATCATGTGGATCAAGAAGCGTTTGATGATCGGGTCAACAGAGAGGTTGAGAGGCGAGTGGAGCTGATCCAGAGCCAGGTGCAGGCCCAGGTGGATGCGCGGGTGGAGGCGCAGGTGGAGGCCCATGTGCAGACTCCGCATGCAGACTCCATGTTTCAGCCAGTGCAGAGGCTAGTGGAGCAACGGCTTGAGCGGCGCATGCAACAATACTTGGCTACCATGAATTTGCAATCACGGCCCACGCCCACGCACGTAATAGCGGTAACGCTTCTGATGAATCAGTTGGTCAATACCTTAGGCGAAGTGGCGGTGGTAGTGGCGGTGGTAGCGGTAGCGGTAGCGGTAGCGGCAGCGCTCGTGGTCGGGGTCGTGGTTGATTGACATTCATTTTATTTGGCTGGCATATAATGTAAACAAATATATTTTGTTTCCCTTTCCCTTTCCCTTCCCTTCCCTTTTCCTCAAACGAAACAATTTCCTTTTCCCCTTTTCCCCTTTCCCCTTCCCCTTTTCCCCTTTCCCCTTCCCCTTTTCCCTTCCCCTTTTCCCTTCCCCATTACCCCTTATCCCTTTTCCATTACCCCTTTTCCCTTTGTTTGTGTTTCTTTTATAATGGGATTTGTTTAAAACAAGTTTGACAGGTTTATCCCTTTCCCATTACCTTTTTTCCATTTGTTTGTAGTTTTTTGTAGTTTATTTGTAGTTTGTTTGTTGTTGGGATTTGTTTAAAACAGGTTTACAGGTGGTTTAATAATAAAACATAATTTTTTTTTTAAATCTGGCCAGATTACCGACGGAAATTTCCGTCGATAAATTAATAAAAAAAAATAAATACTAATTTCCGGCGGAAATATCCGTCGGAAAATAATAAAAATTAAAAAAATAAAACTCATTACCGACGGATATATCCGTCGGTTTACGGTTAAGATTACCGACGGACATATCCGACGGTAAATTTTATGGATTCCGACGGTTATAACCGTCGGTAATTGTTTTATTTACCGACGGATTATTCCACCGGTAACCTCCGGCAATTGCTCCGGTTAACCGGCCGGCATTACTCATTTCCGACGGACGATTCCCGGCGGAATTTCAGATTTTCCGGCGGACAATCCGCCGGTATATCCGGCGAAATTTGTCCGTCGGTATTACCAACAAATTATTTCCGACGGAACCCGACGGACGAATTCCATCGGTAATATACATTTACCGTCGGAAATGTGAAATTACCGACGGAAATTTCCGTCGGTAAAAGGCCTGTTTCTAGTAGTGAGTTTAACGATGAATGGAAATTGGAGTAGAGGTGTTATGCATTTATGTGGGAAAAAGAAAAGGCGTTTCTCCTTTATGAAAATTATGAAAAATGAAATGCCTGTTTGAATTTTCAATTTGTTTTCTAGTCTAAGCCGATAGGTGTTCTTCCTTCCTCCATTGATGCCGGTGAAGACAGTAATAGTCGATTTTTATGTTCTAACAAGGTACTTGCACGGTACAAATGCCCAAGAAGATACTCGTCTACTCCACTATTTATCTTAATATATATATATATATATATATATATATATATATATATATATATATATATATATTGGAGAGAACGATGAAGGAGTAGTGTGTGGAGGAGTAGTGTGTGAGTGTGTGTGTAAGAGAGAGTATATGAAAGAAAATTCTTTCTATTGATTTTAAAAGCGTTATTCGAAGCGTAATACAAGCTCTCCTTATATAGATGGAGAGAGGACACTATTACAGACATTTGTCCATTCTGGACACCTGTCCATTCTGGACACTACTCCTTTACAAAAGAAATAAAACAAACAACTTTTACAAAAGTAATGGACATTATTGAAGCCGGGTACACATTGGGCCCTATCGTCACTATCAATAATGACTTTCCTAAAAGAAAACAAACTAATTTACTTTACTTTAATAAAGCAAGATTCTTGCTGTCTAAACCAATCATTATTGCTTAAAGTCCATTGTCTTCATTTACCGACATAATTGAGTGCGGTCCTGCTGTTATTCAGCCCGTGATATTATCCCATTGTTGCATCCTTATCTTTAGATGAGTAAGCTTAAGCCTTTTTCTTTTAAACCATAATAATTTGTCTAGCGCAACTGCTAGAGTGGTCCACCCATTATTATTCTTCCTTCTTTCTTCCTTTAATTCTTCTTTAAGCTCCTTTATTTCTTTTAAGAGCTTATCCTCCATTCGATTAAATTGTTCAAATGATTGTTTGACTGGATTGCTAGCCATTTCACTATTAGTCTTTTGCCTTAGCTGGGGATTTCCCCTTCGCTGCAGCCTTAGCTTGCTGAGATATTGCCTCTATTAGGGAGTCCCAAATATCTTCTTGGGTTGGCTCGGGCTGAGCCTCTCCTGCCAAACAATTGAAAGTATTAATGGAGTCAAGTGATCCATGTGATGACACTGTTTTCATAGAGTCATCATCCTTTGCTGACTGATTGGGAAATGCCGAGAGGAATTGGTTCTTCATGTGATCCAGAACCTTCACCATGATTTTTTCTTCTGATTCTTTAGGATATTTTTTCTGAAAATAATTTTTCGATCGCTTCATTGAGTCATGTTGGAAGCATTGTTCCTTGGGATCTTTATTATGGTCATCATTAACAACAGTTTGAATATTAACTGTTAATTTACAAATATCTTCAGGAGTCATTCTACTCCACCATTTGAAAAAGAAATTTCTTTGTAAAATTGGAATATCAAGATTATCATAAGCGATGGATATTGTCCATCTCCAAATCCATGGAATTTGGAATTTTGCAAAGAAAAAGAACGGACATTGTCCATAAATCAATTTTTCGTTTGCAATTTTGCAACTAGTGGACTATTGTCACACCAAGGATTATATAAATCCATAATTTCTTTTGGCAATATTTCCAAAGAAGGGCCAAATTTTGACCACCAAAAGAGTAAATCCAATTTGGAACTGATTTTTCCAGAATTTCTGGATTTATTGAGAAAAATCAAGAATGTTTGTTCTTGGGGTTTTGATAATAAAATACCTTTGAAAAGGCTTGGATATAATCCCAATAATTATAATAGAGATATTTTCCTTCAGCTATCTTTATAGCTTTTTCCCCATTAGGGTTTAATCCCCATTCTCTAGGGAGCAATATCTTATTGATATGACATTTGCTGTAGTTTATAAAACTTTCATCACTATTATTATTATAATTATGAGTAATTGTTACTGATTTAGTAACTTTTAGCAAGATTTCCAAATTAGGTCTTGCTTGCCCATTGAGGCCTGGGTAACCTCTTGATTCGAGGTATCTGATCTTAATTGACCATGCATCATTTCTGATAATTTTCAGGTCTTCCTCCTCAATGAACATCACAAATTATGTGATAGGATTCTCATAATATTCTTGATCCTGAGTATTCTCAGTAATTACAATTTCTTTGTAAGATATTATCTTACAGGATGATGAGGAAGCTAATTCTTCCCTTTTTGATGAGGAGGAAGCTAATTCTTCCCTTCTTGGTGGTGCAGGTAATTGCTGCACATTCCTTTGCCGTGATTGGCATACTGTCCAGTGTCCAATTAGAGGAACAGTTGGTAATTCTTGACGGGTAATATATTGTTACTCCCATTTCCTCGACCACGGCCATTACCGCGACCTCTTCCCCTATTAGGGGTTGTGATTTTCCCCGTAAGAATTCTCAAGTTAAATAATCAAAGAAGAGAATTATTTTCTCCTCTTTTATATTGAATATCAAATTCAAAGGCAGATAATTGAGCTTGCCATCCTGCAAAGATTTGCTTTGCTACAAGATTTTTAACATCCTTTTCAATAATAGATTTTACCGAACTGCAATCAATTCTTAGTAAAAGTTTTTGATTTAATAAATCATCTTGAAATTTTGAAATACATTTAATTACAGAAAGCATTTCTTTCTTAATAGTTGAGTATTTCAACTGAGTGGGATTCCATTTTCTCGAAGTAAATCTGACTAACATTTCTCTCGAACTCTCAGGATTCACTTGTTTTAAAATACCTCCATATCCTATATCGGAAGCATCTGTTTCTACTATTTTAAAATAATTTGGATTTGTCAAAGACAAACAAGGTAAACATTTAACCTTAGATTTAATTACCCTGACTGCTTGAGTATGTTCCTCAGTCCAAGGTTTAGGATTCTTTTTTAATCTAGAATACAGTATAGCTGTATCTTTAGCCAAATTAGCATAATAGTCTCGAGATGTAATTTAGACTTCCTAAAAATCTTTTGTAATTGTTTTGTGTCATTTATGACATCAGAAATTTAGAAGCAAATTCAATACTCCTCGTTTATAGGAATAATTTTTCCTTGATCAATATTATGACCTAAAAATCTAACTTGGGTTTGAAATAATTTCATTTTTGGTGCAGATACCACCAAACCATTATGAATTATCAAATTCTTAAATATTTTCAAATGTTTAAAATGTTGTTCAATTGTTTTTGAAAATACTAAAACATCATCAATATACACCATTATAAATTCTGTGTAAGGATTGAAAATATCATTCATAATTTTCTGAAATTCAGAAGGAGCATTTTTTAATTCAAAAGGCATAACATTCCATTCATAATGTCCAAATGGGACAGTAAAGGCAGTTTTATACCTATCAGATTCACTAATTTGAATCTGCCAATATCCAGATTTCATATCGAATTTAGAAAAGAGGGAAGCCTTAATCTTTTCTAATAAATCTATTTTATTCGGAATTGTATATGTAATCCATTTTAACACTTCATTAAGTGGTTGATTATTGATTTCTAATTTAGGAATATCAATATTCCAAACTCCAATTTCTTTTTAAGAAAACATAATTGTTTGTCTTTATTTAAAAATATCCCTTACTTCATTAAGCATACGGTCTCGAGGATCTCGTGATAAATTCAAATATAACTTCTTTACCATCTATTATGGTAGATATTCCTGTTGGGTCAATATTAATTATTGGCATAATTTTATGAAGAAAAGGAGTTCCCAATATAATTCTATGGGTAAGACCTATTACCATAATAAAAGAAGTAGGTAAACAAATATTTTGATTACAAATATAAGCATCGATAATTTGCATTTAACTCTTAGTTTATCTCCTCCTCGCTTGGGTAAGAGATTGAGTAGTTTTTGAAAAGTATTTAGTAGGAATTATTCCTTCATTTTTCATCCTTAAAGATTGCCGAACCTTTTCAAAGAAAAGATGAGGAAGGCCATCTATAAATTTAGATTTCCAATGGGTAGAATTAGGATTTGTTAATTTATAAACCCTAGATAAAAATGTATCTTTATATCATCTTAAATGGGTTAAAGATGGACATCTTAGATTTTGAAGAAGTGTATGCAACTTCTCAAAGAATTGGAATTGTATTTCCTACAAAAATGTTGTAGAATAGTTAGACACAAAGTATATATTGCATCTTCTTCAAGAGTAACCATTGTACTACCCGGTTCAGCTTTTAACCACTTTTTTATGGTTTCTTATTTCTATTTTTTGTGGTTCCGTAAGATAATGATCCCACCAACCTCTTAATTGTCCTACAAAACCAGCTTATAACAAAATTTGCTATGGCAAGATTACTATTGCCATGCCGCTACACACGTAGAATACATCATTGTATTACATCTAATATTTGTTTATCATTTAAGCCATCAATGTTCCATTCAGAATGGCTTTTCCGTAATAAGAATTTCAAATGGCTCAGTTCTTCAAAAGAAGATCTTGAGGCGAGGGTCTTTGATAGTAATATTTATCAAGAGGCTTAGGAGCATAAATTGGATTTAATTCACTAATATTATTATTAGTGTTTAAATCAAAGAAACATATTAGTTAACCGATTAATCTCCTCATTCTCTTCTCCGAGGATTCGATTGAATTTCAATCTCGCCTCATCATTTTCGTAAGACTCATTATGTTTTGATGTTCCTTCTTTAGAAAGAACACCGAGATTTAAATCTCTCAATTTTTTTCTAAAATTTTAACAAACTCATTATTATTATCCTCCATTTTAAATCCTTGCACCGGATAGGAGGTTGAATCATAGGAACATCTCGTTTGAACAGATGAACATGACTCTTCTTGGATTCACTTTATTTAATTGATTTAATTGATCAATTATTATCCTCTCGTTGATCCATTTGTTTCTCAATTGTATCCTTAATAGAAGTCAATTCTCTTTCTAGTAATACAAATTGATCACCTAAACAGATCAAGTAAGTGTTAGTATAATTTTGAGATTTAACTAGAGTATTTCCGGAAACGATATTTGTTTCACTTTTGGATTTAAAGTATGTAAAACCTTATAATAAATCCTATAGCATATTGCTATTATTTCACTTTCTTGTTTGAAATTATAACCACTAGTATGAATGGTTAATTGCATAGCATCAAATAAATTACTATCAGATAAAGATAGAGTCAAATTAGAAGATACATCAAAATAAACTGTCCATGGCATAGACTAGTTTCAATTAAAGTCCGCTAAAGAAGGTTTGAAGTCTCTACATCTACCATCTCTAACATATGTCATTATACTAGAATTAACCCCTAATAAGGTCAAGAGTTTGCAGACAATTTGCACTAATCCTATATGGATAAATTTATAATTTCTAAAAGAAATTAAATCTTTTTTACTCAACAAATTAATTGTTTGAGTATTTTCAGATATTCTAATTGTTTGCTCTAGGGTTTTAATAGCAAACCTAGATCTCATATCAAACAATCCAATATTATAAATTTGATTTGAAGGAACGGATGGAATTACCCATTTGTTCAATTTATCCAAATTTTTAGGATACTCTACTAATTCTGCATTTCTAATTAATTCATCATGATGATCATTATCATCCATATTCATCATTATATATATATATATATACTCCCTCCGTCCCGTAATACTTGACACGCTATCAAGCTTGCACGGAATTAAGGAAAAAGTAAAAAGGTTGATGTGTTGTGAGTGTAGATAGTTAAGTAGGAGAGAGAATGAGTGGAGAGAATAGTAAATTATAATGGTGTTGTGCAGTATTAAAATAATGTAGGAGAGAGAATGATGGAGGGAATAGTAAAAATTCTTTGCCATTTTAGGAAGTGTGACTTATCAGCTGGGACGCCCAAAATGGAAAAGTGTGTCAAGTATTGTGGGACGGAGGGAGTATATATATATATATATATATATATATATATATATATATATATATATATATATATATATATATATATATATAATTATTAAAAATAGTTTACTTCAAATTTTAGAATATAAAAATAATTTTTTTTTTAAATATAAGTAATATTATATTTTGGTAACCTCTATTTGACTCACTTTTGTCAAGTTTTAGCGAAATGACAAAAATACCCCTTTAAATGTCACGTGCAAGACACTGTTATGCTCTTCTATTAGATTTTTAACGGTTCATCCAAAATTACACCCGATTGTAACAAAAAACAAACTCAATAACCAACTTGTAATAAATACAAATTCGATAATCAATTGAAACATCTCAACAAACTCGTGTAACTAAAATACAATTTGCTCCTTTTAAAAAGTTAAGTCCAAACTAATGGACCCGGGCCGATGAAGTAACTTACATTAGTCCACTCCCGATTTTTTGAATTAATTCATTAAAAATAAGATGATCTTTTTACCCCTATTCACGAATAAGGGTCATTTATTTGAAAGAGATTTTAATTGCAACTATTGGATATTTAATCCGTTGGATGTATTGAAGTGTTATATAATGGGGCATTTACCAAATAATCCCTCTAAAGAAACAATACTACTTTCTAGGACAATTTATAATTTGCTTAACCATTTAGTCCCTAGCTTAATAACTACACCCTCCCAATATTTTAATAAGTTCACCCTTCTATCATTTCATTAAATCCACTCTCTTTAACAATTTAATTTCTCTCCAACCACCCTCACCTTAGGTCACCCCCTCCCCATCTTCTCCGGTCAACACTTCCGGCAACCATCAACTCCGGCGACCAACTCCGACGACTTTTTCCGGCGACTTTTTTTTTTTTTTTTTTTTTTGCGCCGGCGACCTCTCCGGCGGAGCCAAACAACCGAGAACTTAACTTATCGCAAGTTCTCGCTGTCAACTAAACTACTAAGAACACAATTAACTCCGACGACTACCAACTCCGGCGATCACCAACTCCGCGACCTCTCCGGCGACCAAACAACCGAGAACTTAACTTATCGCAAGTTCTCGCTGTCAACTAAACTACTAAGAACACAATTAACTCCGGCGACCACCAACTCCTAGCGACCTCTCCGGCGACCAAACAACCGAGAACTTAAGTTATCGCAAGTTCTCGCCTGTCAACTAAACTACTAAGAACACAATCAACTCGGCGACTACCAACTCCGCGACCTCTCCGCGACCAAACAACCGAGAACTTAACTTATCGCAAGTTCTCGCCTGTCAACTAAACTACTAAGAACAAAATAAACTCCGGCGACCAAACATCTCGAGAACTTAACTTATAAGTAAGTTCTCGCCTGTTTCCACTAAGAAGCGATTAACTCCGCGATCACCAACCGCGCTACCAAATAACCGAGAACTTAACCCATGTTCACTAAGTTCTCAGTTGTCAACTTGAACTACTATTCTAAGAACACTATCAACTCCGGCGACCTCCAACTCGCGACCAAACAATTGAGAACTTATCGCAAGCTCTCGCTGTTAACAAAACTATTAAAAACACGATTAACTAAGTCGACCAAACAACCGAGAACTTATTAGTATGTTATTGTCAACTAAACTATTAAAAACACGATCAACTCCGAAGACAACCAACTACGGCGACCCACCAACTTGTTAGGCGGTAGAGCCGGGTTTAGGGGCCTAAAGCGCCTAGGCGGGGGCGAGAATTTAGTTATAAATTTAACATATATCTATAATAATTTATATCTCTAATATACAAAAACATTAATTTATAT
This sequence comes from Adenophora triphylla var. japonica, assembly GCA_022495995.1. Taxonomy (NCBI): domain Eukaryota; kingdom Viridiplantae; phylum Streptophyta; class Magnoliopsida; order Asterales; family Campanulaceae; genus Adenophora; species Adenophora triphylla. The sequence continues at coordinate 135,901 of JAFEMH010006000.1, forward strand.
CTCTAATATATAAAAACAAAGCCTTATATATATTAAAGTTGTTAACATATATTTAATTTAATAAAATTTAATCTTAAACTTAATATCAATATTTAAACTCCATGTCACAACAATATACATCATGTATATTATGTTGAATATTATTACAATTGAATTTATAAAGTAATTATTTGAGATTTTAAAATGGGAGGTACAAGAGTACATGTACATATAATTGATATTTCGTGACAATTGATCACGCTAAAGGCCAAAGGCCAAAGATAAGTACAACCTCCCCGTAACACTCTCTCTCTCTCTCTCTCTCTCTCTCTCTCTCTCTCTCTCTCTCAGTGAAGCTCCATTTTTCAAAATAGAATCTCGCCCCCACATCTCCACAATTGATCTACATCCACATTTGTTTGTTTCTGACGCTGCAAAGATCTAGATTTGGCCGGAACTACTTCTGGTCCAGCGAAGAGAGGTGGCCGGAGAGAAGTGGGTGATCGGGATGGGAGGTAGAGAGAGAAGGTAAAAAGAGAGGCAGTAGTGTTCTTTCGTGTGCATTTTTCTGGCGGAGGACAGAGGGAAAGACACCGAAGAAGTGAGGAACTTGGAAGAAGGCTTCAGATCTAATTTTTTTCCGGCGTCGGTGGTCAGAATCGTGCGATGAGGAGAGAGGATGACTCACCGAAGAAGTGGGAGGGGTCATGAGGATAAAAGGGGTAGACCGGAGTAATATACATGATCGCCGGAGGATTAACTCCGGCGAATGGTGGGTGGCCTGAGGTACGCAGGGAAGTGGTGGTCTGGAGAGTGAGAGAGAGAGATGATAGCCAGAGTAGGAGAGACTCTGGCCGCCTGCAGGGGAGGTGGTCGCCGGAGTAGGGAGGGGTGGCCGGAGTTATGGGTGGTTGAAGGTGGTACGCAGAGAGAGAGTATAGAAAGGGACTCGTGGGTGGGTGGGTGGGTGGGGAGGGGGTATAATTATATCATTTATTAAATTAAGTGAGGGATTATATGGTATGACAAAATATTTTTTAGGATAAGGATGTAGATTAAGAAATAGTGTGTCTTAGGATGTAGATTAGATATTATTGAGGGACTATGGCGTAATTTTCTCTTATATAATATACAGTTTTTTATTGCATAGATCCTAAAGTAACTCTAAAAGTGATGGGTTTAGACCAACATAAGTGATGAATTTTGCAATCCTGATTTAACTGGATAACAATCTGATTTTTATAATTGATTAATTATATTTTATGGTAATACTCCTCCTCTTATGATTGTCCCATTTGATTTTTTTATTGAACTTTAATCATAAATATATGACAATTTAATTATGTTCATAAAATTCTAAAAATTCCTATTAATTCACCATTAATAATATTATCAACAATAACTTTTAGAATTTCATGAACATGATTAATCTCTCATAAATTTGTGGTCAAAGTTCAATAAAAAGTCAAATGGGACAAACATTTTGGGACTGAGGGAGTATAAGTTATGTTTATGATAACTTGAGTTATATTGCATTTTGTAGTACACATTTTATCAAGGAAAAATAATACAAATACATCCCCCGTTTAGTGTATATTAGGACTTATCATTTCGACGAACACGTATGTGTATCTATTTTTAAAGTCATAATAATTAATTTTTTATGACTTATATATACCATTCTCGTTATATCATAAACCTTAGAGCTCCGATTAAATAAAAACATATAGACATATATTAGAGCAAATGAGCAATATGACAATATGGCCATAACCGTGGAATGTACTAGCATCAATCACGTGAACTACCCAAATCTTCTCGGTTGACTTCTTTCTTGTTTAGCTTTAATATTTTTTCATGTTTAATATTTGGTAGGTTGTATATTTTCCCATAAGGCATGTCTCTGCTTTCTTATAGTAGAAATTCCTTCCATTTACTAGAGATACCCTACGTGTATATATATATATGCATGTAACATTGGCCCAAGATTAATACATTAAGCATATTTCTTCAATTCCCATATTTTCATTGTTTTCATGGTATCAAAGTCGGTTTAATAACCCCTACTCCTTAAGATCATTTTTCTTCAACCTCAAAACCATTCAACCTTGAGTAGTATGGCCGAGCTAAGCCAAAATAAAGCTGATCCTTCGTCTCCATACTATTTGCATCCATCGACAACCCGGTGCCGTCATCACGTCATGTATGTTGAATGGGGAGAACTATGATAAGTGGGAGAAGGCATGATGAATGCCTTCAGTGGCCAAGAACAAGGTTGGCTTTATCGACTTAACTCGACGAAATCAACTCAAGACGAGGCGGAAATCAGGGCTTGGGGCGCATGCAATTCAATGATTATCTCATGGATAGTTAATTCCATTGAGAAATCTATCCATCCAAGTGTGGCCTACATGGATACGGCGAAGCGCTTATGGGATGATCTGAAAGAGCGATTTTCTATAGGAAATGCACCACGTATCCATGAGCTTAAAGCGGCCGATAGCCTCGTACGGCAACAAGGTATGTCGCTGATGTCATATTATACAAAGCTCAAGAGAATGTGGGAAGAACTTCGTAGTTACTCTAAAGTTCCAAACCGCACTTGTGGTGCAAAGGATGAGATTTTGAAGGAACGAGAGGAAGAGAAGGTTCATCAATTTTTGATGGGCTTGGAGGATGCAGTATTTGGGACTGTTCGGTCCCAAATACTAGGGATGGAGATTTTGCCATCTCTAAGCAAGGTGTATTCGATGATCACTCGAGAAGAGAGGCATCGATCAGTTGCAAGAGGAAAATAAGAGAGGGTGGAAGTTGTTGCTTTGGCGCAAAGATATGATGCGCAGGAAAGCCTAATGTTCGGGGCAAGCAACAAAACCAATGACAAGCTTTGCTCCAATTGCAATAAGCATGGACTACGAGGTCTCCCGAATGATTTGAATTAGTTGGGTACCCTCATTGGTACAAAGGGAACAAAGGAGAGCATGGTCGTGGGAAACAAGAGAATGGACGAGGTCGCGTACAAAACACTTGGGGGTCGGGTCGTGCAATTCAAGCAAAAGCAGCCCATGTCAACCAGATTGCGAATTCGTCCGTGAATAATGGAGCAAGTCAATTTGCAATTCCTGGCCTTTCAACATAACAAATCCAATGCTTAGTAAGCTTTTTGGATCGAACCACAGATACTACTGAGAAACTTTCTAGTAAGACTACTACTTGATCCTTGATAATGGGGCCTCTACTCATATGACAGAAGGCTAGATTTGATGAGTGACATTATTGATACTCCTCCCACATCTCTGCTCTCTTACCCAATGGCATGAAGACCGACACTACAAAGCGTGGTCAAGTCATATTAAGTACAGAGATTATATTGAGTGATGTTCTATATGTACCAAGTTTGAATTGTAATTTAATTTCCGTATGCCAATTAATAAATGAGTTAAACTGTCATATAACGCTCACTAATAAGCTTTGCAAGATACATGACCACACCTCGAGGAACCCGATTGGAGTGGGGTGAGCAAAAAGGAGGGTCTATCACTTCAAGTTTTTCAAGAGCATGTGCATGGGCTATCGGATTTTGGATGGGGTAGACCTTCATACGATGGCTATATATGCGTATTGGGACATCAATCAAGTCGAATTTACGATTTATTCCCTCGCTTATTAGTAGTTTGAGTCTCCCATGCAATAATCGAACCTTGTGAGGCTTGTTATCGAGCAAAACAAACTCATTCTCCTTTTCCTTTAAGCAATAATAATGCAAAAGAATGTTTTGATTTGATTCATCTGTTGCCGATATATTGGGGCCTTATCGTATTCCCGCATCACGTGGTGCACATTATTTTCTTTTACAATTGCTTGATGATTCTAGTCATGCAAGTGTGGGTTTTCCTTATGAAAGAAAAGAGTGATGCTCGTCGGTTCTTAGCCATAGAATTTTGACCATGGTGAAAACCCTGGCTTTTGGAAAAGTAATAAAAAAGAGTTAGAAGTGATAATGGGTTAGAATTTGAAACGTAATTTATCAAGAAAATGGCATGATCCATCAGATACGAGTCTTGCATGGACACACCCCAACAAAAACTAGGGAGGGTAGAGCGTGAAGCATAGACATATATTGGAGGTGGCTAGAGCTTTACGCTTTCAAGCATCCTTACCAATTGAGTTTTGGGAGA